>JAQGAO010000474.1:0-34080 GCA_034697705.1 Ommatoiulus sabulosus | reverse complement strand
GTCGTGTCATACAGGTTTCCTGTTAATTCAATTGTATTCTACAATTATTGTGTTCTTATTATATTTTAGATGCTTGAATAAAGGCACATGGTGCCGAAACGTCGCTTTTAATAAGCTAATTTGGTCGTAGAAGTCGTTTCTCTCAATAACAGTATATACTTTCTTCACAGTATATACTGTGAAGAAAATACATAGTCAAACTTCTAAAGCCCCGTACAGACTACGACAAACTGTAACCAAAAACCACAAACAACAAACGGTTTGTCAATTGGTTTTTGAAAAATAAAAGTTACAAACAATTTCGGACAATCGAACAAACCAAAAAATGATCTGGAACAAACAGTTTGTCCTTCCTGGCGAGTGTCGGTAACATCGAAGGCACAAAAATGGTTTGTTTCACGTTAGAACTAAGTCACGTGGTGAGAACTAAGAACTCAGCATGAAAATTTGATGAAATTATCCTGAACAGAAAAAGTCCGGACGTGGAATAATGTTCCACAAGTACATGATTAAGCAGATGATTGCCTAAAATCGTCTGCTTAACAGATGCGTTTGTTGAAAATGGTTTGCCATAGTGTGGTAACATCAACCAATAGTCGTGCATCATTGACTCAAAATAAACTTTTCTAAATTCATCAGGCTAATGGTAACATTAAGCGCGGCATTTTGCTGCTCAAAGCTGCTAGTTTTAAGTTGTGCTAATGTTGAATTTTAAAACCAAGAAAATAAATTATCAAAACGTACACGCTCATTAAACTTGACAGAATTGGCTACACGCGTTCAAATTAAATAAACGAAAAGGTAAAATTCTCAGCAGACGTTCGGCGCAACGTGACTATCCCATTACAACCAAAACCACTTTGAAATGCACACAACTTTCTTTCTCGAATTAATGCTAGCGATTTAAATTGCAAATGCGTGTGCAAAGAGCACGCATAATGCATTCCAGGAGACGAGCTTGGAGAACTCGAGCAAGTTTACACTTTCCTCCATAAAATTAACTGAAATAATGAATCCGTTAAATCTGCATTGAATTTGCGTGCAAATTAATTAAAACACCGAAGCTTGCTGATTATACATGTACCTCTCATCCTATGTTCAATGCAGTTAAAAATGTGAGAAACATTTTAAAGTTTGCCATTAAAGATTGAACGAATTGCACCGTACATTATATGAATTTCAAAACTTATACATCATACAAATTATTTTTAATATTATCTTATGGCAATAACAAATGTTTAGAGAGGAAATTGCCTCAATGATGCACCGTACATTCACTTAACATAATAAAACTACATGTATAAAGCAACGAGGATCTAAAGTGGCAAGTTTGTATAATTTGTCGCAAATTTGCAAATTTCGAAAATAAAATACGCAAGTTCAGAGTTATATAAAGGAATCAACATGATATAATTTCTAACATATTTCACATGCGTAAAAATAACTTTTTTCACCAAATTTATAATTGAAAACTACTGTTCTTATAGTTTTAGTAAAAATATCAGTTAAGGGGTATAGCGTAACTCGTTTTATACGAATTCCTGATAGTACGAACTCATTTCCAATCCCGTTTTATGATATTGACGAATAATATTAATTTCTTTGTTTAAGATGAATTCCGAATTCAGATATTACAATTTTTTTTGGCGAAAACGAATAAATTTTCCAGTTCCCCCAATCATTCGCGCTATGTTACGTTAAAACGAACTTTAGACAATATAAAAAAGGGGAATTCCCCGATAAAAATTGCAGTACCATCCCATTAACTATTCATATAATGTACGAAGGGTAGAATTTCATCCAAACTTCGATAAAAGTAGCTAGTTCTTATTGTTAAAGTCATGTTCTGACGGACTTCTGTTAATACGAACTACGGAATTAAACGAGCAAATTTTGACGTCCCTTGATATTCGTCTTAAACTCCATATGTGAGGGGATATTATGCTAGTAGTGGATACAAAGAGGGATATGGGGGTACCAGAGGGTGTCATGATATGCTGGCACTAAAACGCAGAATGTTACTAATGCACGCTCGTAAACCAAAATGCACATTAATGCATTATTGCAATATAATGTGTTGCCATTTTTATAGCCCACCCAGAATAAACCTTTGTGAATAACGTTATGTTGATCAAGATAGCATGTTACATACAGTTGTTGAGCCTTTGCAAACCGTTACATCCGAAACAGGTGTTTCCCCAACAATAAAATTATCCAATAAAAGCAACTGCATTGGGCATAAATGAAACAAAAAAATCCTCTAGTTGGCAAAAAAAAAGTAAAAATTAAGAATTCTTAAGCGAACGTGGCTATTAAAAGTTAGGAGATGTCTTGAATAATTCAGAGGTTGCTCGTCTCTTCTCTACTCTTTAAAACAATTTTAAGCAAAAACGAACAGCTTGAAAGTGAGCCCATTTGAAACGACGTGAAACACGAGGAATAAATGACAGCAATTTCAAGGGCCATATACGTGTCACGTAACTGCGAATGTTTGCGGAGAAATACTGCATAAAATGCGCAAAGTAGCACGTTCAAAAAATGCTTAAAGCATTCAAAGAAAACGGTGAGAAACGCAATTTCTCGTTTTGATTACTGTGATTACAGGCATGCGAGACACTTGATGTCAAACAGAGCGTACAATAAATGGGTCCTCGTTTTACTTTTTTTATACGAATGTAAAATAGAGGAGAAACTAAACTACGGCAAATAACATTTATAGTTTTTTCACACATTTATAATGGTAAATTTCGCCTTTGAACTTTCCTTCGCGTAACGGAGCAATCCAAAAACTAGCATTTAAGTTTACAGCACTATTATGAAATAAATAGTTGCAAGAAATAAATAGTTGCAAAAATCCATCATTTCGGATTTCTCTGTTTCCTTTTTTACTGTAGTACAAGAAAACCATCTTTTACTTGATTTTAATTTTTGTTTAGTTTTCAATTCTTGTAAGTAACATTATTTTTTGTAGATTATTGCTGACCACTTAAAAAGCAACAACATACCTTGCCATTCGCTTCTCCGACGTACTTGTACCCAGAGATGGCGTTGCACGCTATGATGTACACGTTCCAACGCCATCTGTTGTGTAAAATCCTAACTTTATTCCTAACAAATTGCAATTACCGTGCTAACGTTGGTTATTGAATTGAAAGCTGAATCAACATGACATATCTCTACATAGATTTGTTACTCCGACGTACTTGTACCCAGATATGGCGTTGTACGCAATGAAGTACACTTTCCAACGCCATCTGTCGTGTAAAATCCTAACATCATTCCTAACAAATTGCATTTACCGTGCTATTGTACATAGATTTGTTACTCCGACGTACTTGTACCCAGAGATGGCGTTGCACGCAATGTTGTACACGTTCCAACGCCATCTGTCGTGAAAAATGCTAACTTCATTCCTAACAAATTGCATTTTTCATGATTATGTTGGCTATTGAATTGAATTGTATTAAATGCCGCAACAAAACGACATCTCTACAGAGATTTGTTTCTACGACTGTCGACGTACTCGTACCCAGAGATGGCGTTGCACGCAATGATATGATGTACACGTTCCAACGCCATCTTTCGGCGAAAATTCTAACTTCATTCCTGACAAATTTCATTAATCATGCTGACATTAGAGAATTGAATTGAATGTTGCAGGAACATTAAATAATTTTACACCAGCACTATTTATTATTAGATTTCTCTTAACCGTGCTATGCTTATTTTATGTTAAGATAAATTTAAGCTTAGCATCCCCGCTTTATTTCTCTCCCATTCTTGTTTCAAAAACGTCACATTTGCACCGCCACAATACTCGATGACAAGCATAAATTGCATGAAATACGACTGCATTTGGCAAAGTGATAGAAAGTGGTGAAACGAGAAGTAAATTAGGAAGCGTTCGCTTGCCATGGCTTAAAAAAAAACATTGGCTTTGAACAATAAGTTTACAGACGGCTTATTTCTGGAGTACTTTCCCAATCCTTTCAAAGGGCAAACCATAAAAAACTCGACGGAAACTGGTTGGTGGAAGTGGGAATCCGGCTCACAATCACTACATACCTGCCTGTTTTTGACAGCCTTTTGGAGCGAGAGACAGAGATGAAGAAACAAGAGGGTGAATACGACAAATAAGCAACAGGAAAGCACAAAAATGTGTCATAGAATTCACACATGCCATCAAATTAAAAACAATAATAGGAAGAAAAAAAACTACTAAGCTAACACTAGTTGACAGCTTTTGGGACTAGACAGTTTCGAGCTAAAGCTGCCGTCATACAAAATACGCTCCATCAAATGACGAAACAGAAACAAACCACACTGTCAGTACTTGTAACGCCATCAAAGACAACCAAGAAAATTAGATTAATCCTCGAGAAAGATATTGGCAGGTGTGTATGTGATGTGTGATGACGCTAAGAATCTCTTAGCTTAAACGATGCGATTTATATAAAACGGATGAGATAGTGAAGTGATATAGCCCGTTAATTGAAAAGTAAATGAGAACATAAGCCCTTAATTCCCAGACGTAGATGTAACGTGCAAATAATCTGCTTTTAAAATGTTTTCCAGGTATCATCACAGAAAAATGACGTATCATTAAATTTTATCTAAGACACTGAATTATTTTATTTTTTTTAAGTCGTTCACGTCATCGAATGCAAATCTAGATTTCGTTTAACTCAGTTTTACTATAAGGTGCATTAAAGATAATTACTTAAAAAGTAAGAATTAAAATTGAAAGCAATTTTTTTATAAGTATAACATGGAAAACAAAACAAATTTAATAGTGCTAATTATTTTCTGGACAAGTACCTGGTTTAAGAAATTACGTACTTTTATCTTTTTTTTTACTAAAAAAGAGAACTTGGAAACAATTTTAAACTTAACAGAAATGGTTTAAGATAATTCTGAAATTGTGATGCTCAGGGAAATGATGTTTCAAGACTATTCTAATAAGTATGAGCAAATGATAGCTAAATGTTATTCTTGTGATGAATTATTTTAGGATAGATATATAGCTTTATATTTTTACTATAGTTAATTATCGTAATTTAATAATTTACTTGCAAAAGAATTCACAATATAATTGTATACTAAAATGTTTCATTTGCAGCATAAACCTTAACATTAAAATGTACATTTCGATCAGACTTAATTTTTTAAAGATTTAAGAAAAAAGAGTTAAATGATGTTCACAGTTTTATTTATTGTTTCTTAATTTGAGAAAACTTGATCGTTTTGTGCAGTCTACAGAATGTAATCTCAGAAAACAGCGTAGCGTAATTAGTAAGTGTTTTTTACGAATTAGCGAATCGTTAGTTCAGCGTAATTTACCAATCAAGAAAAATACTGAGCATTTGGAAAAGTATTGTGGTGTCATTTTTAGAAGAGTGGTTATGCAAGAGTCGACTTCATAAAACTCCACTTTCAGAGAAACAAATTTGAATTTTTTAAGTTGACTTTCATAATACGAAAATTTTTCTACATCCCAATGAATAACCTGAATCTATTCTAACAAAACAAAACGTCATTAAAAAAGAAACGCTAGAAAATCTATAAATTGACTCTTACCTGATTAAATATTAAGAATATGTAGTCCAACGGGATGGAGCTGATGAGGTCCAAAAAGAACCACGTTTTTAAATATTGCTTGGCTATTAGCTTCGGATCAAGTATCACTTGTTCCGAATTATCTTGTTGCATTATACCTGAAATGAAAAAAAAAAGGAAAACTTCAAATTTTATGAAACGAAATCCTTTAACAACGACAATGATAGGATCAACCAATAATCTCAGCTCAGCATGAACTAAAAAAATAACTCGAGTTTAGTGAACTCAATTGCGAGCTTTTACGAAACCTTGTCGAAAAGAGATGAACAACATCCCCAAGGGACAATGAGAATTTTTGTTGAAACAAGTAGACAAGCTGAACAATAACAAAAAAGATTAAAACGACATCTCTTAACTCACGTTTTGAAATGCATGACAAATTCATGGAAAACAGACGTGATTGTACATCGTATACTTTGCCCAAATTCAGAGTATCTTTCCCGTTGAAAGTTTCTGCCAACATTTTCGTTTCAGACTTTTAAAAACTCTTTACACGGATCAGACAACGTTTTCCAGACAATCATTTCCCTGTCACAATGGCTCCGTATATTGCATTCGTCCAACTTTTTTTTCTTTGTTCTTTGCCATTTGCCTTTTCACATATTCAAACTTGGCATTTAGCACGGTCTAGTGTTCTCCCCCACCGCTGAAACTATAATCAGATACTGTCAGAAATGTATCGCAATGCTTAATTGATGGCGAAGATAACAATATATACTCGTAGCAGATGAGTTCAACCTCTCATTCATACAGCAATTTATTCCTGTCATCCATTTATCAAAAAGACTGGAGGATTTTCAGCAGTAAACGTTGCCAAACCTCCCTGTCTGGGCACACTGGAACAGAGAGACGACTGCAACTTCCCTTTTCGAAAACAGCCATGCTTATAAAAAACCAACTATTTTAATAATGTATAAAGGTGCCAGCCAAAAAGTGTCAAAATAAATTCAGGGCAAGATGAAATGCGTTATATATTTAAGATAAGGCAGTCAGCAAACCGTAATGTCGTTGGTAAAGTATGCTCTCCAGCGCCATCTTTGCTGATCATGCCATAAAGGAACAGTCTCAACAGGAATGAATTATAGAAATAGAAACATTTTTTTGTTGCTTCAGAATGTAACGGACAACAAAAGATACGTGGCGATGGCATTATTAAAACTGTTTACCAAATTTTAAAAACGTTGCCCTTGCAGGCGTCAGATGGCGCCTCGGTCAAAAAACGAATTATGGGCCTAAATCAAGTATATATTGTATTAACAGAAAAGTCATGAAAAATCTAAATATCGCAACCTAAACTTGACTTTATGAAAAAGGAAACTATTTCGTATAATAAGCAAAATCGTAATTAATGTTTGAATCGATAAATATGCATCCATATACATGTATGCTCAAGTTAATTAATATGCAAAACACAGTAAATGGAAAAGTCTGATTAAATAGGCTCCGAATTCCCATGCTAATTAATAGGTATATTGTATTAATAAGTAATGCTAATTAATTTGTAAATTAATAAATAAAGCTAATTAATTTGCAAAATTAATGGAAAGGTTTGATTAAATAAGTCTAAATTCGATATGTCATAAAAAGTGTTGTTTCCAATAAATGAAACTGAATACATGAAGTCTTACATAACAAAAAACGTTTCTGCTTTTTAATTTACGAGGATTTGCATCGAGCATATCAAGCTCAGACATCTTTTTAATTTCCTTTTCTGAAGTAAAACATTTTTGCTCATGTGTGATTATACGCTGGTATAATCAAAATGATTTAAAAACCTCTACTTCATCACAAAGCTTAATTGGATGTTGTTTATTTTTCAAAACAATTCCAGAAAAACCCCGAAAAGAATTACTGTTGTCTTTAACCGAATAAGAACAACATAAGCTTAGAAAAACATGAAATGCGCCACTACGACGGATTAACATAAGTAGTTTCTTTTAAATGGAAATTTAAAAAGCGCTACAAATAAAAAATAACGAATACAAGTTGACAGACCCCATGTCAATTTGCCTTTACGAAAAATATCTTAAGATTTAATTAATAAATAATGAAATAAAGTCTATAAAATGTTTTTAATTTCACATGTATCCGCGTTACGAGTGAACTTGTCTAAACAAGTTCACTTCATGAGTGAACTTTTCTAAATAAATACAGTTGCCTGTGCATTGTAGATGGGTAGGTACAACAGTTCAAATTCTCGACACTGAATTCCTGCCAATGGCGAAAATTACCCATAAGCACGTTCTTTTAATTGTTGATTTGATAAAATGATCAAGTGATGCATGCTTTTTATCAGCTTATACATGTATGTACATGGAGTCTGCATAAAGTCCATAGAGAAATCAAGTTGAATAAGTTTGCACGAACACGAGCCAATGTATCTCATGTGCCATTCTACACGAATCCGTTTCACGCCTAATTTGCACTGTAGAATTGCAGGAGAATCAGCCCATCCTTTGTTTTCGAAATACCCCGCCAGGCGGCGGATCGATCGGAGGTGGATTCGATGGAATACGAGAAGAAGTGGGGAAGAGAGGTCATCCAGAGAAATTTGATACACACGTAAAAATGCCCAGTTTGCTGGGGTGCCCATACATATAAGGTTTCAACACTTATAAAACCTTTAGATAGTAACACGTAGAGTCCCCTGATATCTCCAACATTAAGGATGCCCGTAGCGATATGAGATCAGCCTATAAATGTAGCAGATTAGAAATAAGGTGCGAATGGCTGTACAGACAAGAAAACTGCGCTATAGCTGCCAAAACATATCGATTTTTAGAGACATCCTTTGCCTTCAAATTAATCCCCAGATACACCGCATTGCCATTTGATATTTCCTAAAGAATGGATACATCAAAGTCTGGCGGAAATAAAACAGGAGAGGATTTTTTCGCCGTTAAGAAGTGATTTAGGTCCTATAGTGCTCGTTCGCGCCATAAAACTGCATTTTATGCAGCAGATTTATTCTCAACAACTTTGACAGGAAAACGTAAAAAACTAAACTAAGTAACACGCGCTCATGTCTTGCATTATGAACAGTTACTGATTTTTGGGGCCCGTATATACTCAACCATATACCAAAGGACGTGTGCTCGAACTAAGGACTATTTGCTATAACAAATATTCTCAACAATAAGATTTTCGAAAAAGAAGGTTAAACATAACGAATCAACTAAAACTTTAAATTAAACCAAATATATATAGCCTACTTACATATATACGCGACTGACTGACACGTGACTGAATTACTGACTGCCTATGCCAATTTAAGTACAATATACATATATAAATATATATATATGAAGTATGTAAGTATATATATATGTGTGTATATGTATAATGTATACAGGGTGTACCGATATGGTTTGGCCAAAATGACAGGGTAGGTAGCTGGTGATATGTTGAGTAAAAAATACTGATGGACAGAGGGGCGCAAATCACTCCTTAACATAGAAAACATCATTTATTGCAGATGATTTGTCTGACAATACAGTAGATTTGACACACCAATGACAATAGCTCATAACAATTGCTCAAAATGGCGACCATTAACTCCAATGCAGTTATGCAGGCTTCACAGCGACGCAACATGCTATCTCTGACTTTATGAAAAATAGCGGGCATTTCCTCTCGTTTCTCCATAAACGAGGTGCATATCGGCAAGTTCACCAACGGCAAATGGATCTCCCATGTCTCACTCTGACCAAACAACCTTTGGCACGTGCACTGCTTAACTATGGGTACCAGGAACCTACTAACAGATAAACACAGACAATATGATGCACTAGCCATGTTAAAATCCAAGCAAAAACACGTGGTGAATGTCAACATGTGTTTGCACTTTTCTATGTTAAGGAGTGATCTGCGCCCCCCTGTTCATTAGTATATTTTGCCCCACATATCACCAGCTACCTACCCTGTCATTTTGGCCAAACCATATCGGTACACCCTGTATATGTTTGTTGGCAATATGCATATGCATTTAACATACAAAATTCAATGTGTAGATGTGTAGCAATTGCATATTGTTAATACAAATGTCCATCACTCTCATAAAACTCGAGCCTGACACGTTATAAGGAGTAACGAAGGATTTGGTTGAAAAATGCCAGTTCCTAAAATAGTTCTTTTTTTCCAGGCACCCAAAAAAGAAATGTGGAATGGTAATATCGGTGGCTATCACGTCGGTTTCAAATTGTATAACTCAACGGAACCGCATGTTTTCAAGACAGTTCAGTTGTTAAAAGATCAAGAAACTGACTTGGTTTTGCAATTGACCGGACTTCATCGATTCACCCGTTATGGCATCGTCGTGAAGGCCTTCAATGACCATGGCAATGGACCAGACTCTGATGAAATTGTTGCCATGACTGCTGAAGATGGTAAATCTTTTTTTTATTTTTCGCCTGCGAAGCTTTTCCATTCGCGCATTGGGAAATTCTAGATGTTTGAGATCTAAAATTGGATAGTATATCCGTCTTATGGATTTTAGTCATGACTTCGTTATTTTAGGTCAATTTCGAGTTTCTTTTGTATCTCGTTAATTTCAGAGAATAATGACAAAGCGGACATTTTATATTTTATCGAACATAATTTTTATCAAAAAAACTTCAACATGTTATCAAATTTGTTAACTCATTCACATTTTTTCTAACCTAGAAATTACGAATGAATATTCGTGATAAAGCATAATTTATTATTTCCTTTAATTGCGTAGAATGAATGTTCTAATTTGTATGCATCCTCTTTTACATGCTCGTTTTCTCGGATAAAAGTTTAGAAAGTTTAGCTATTCTGCAAAATCAAGAGAGAAATCGATTTTAGTATGGGCATCGTGTTACATCGTCTTTAACTCACTAAAAATCCGTTTTTCCTCCTCGCTTTTAATCTCTTTTGTCCTCAAAATGTATTTAATGGTTGGAGAAGGTCAATGAAGTGCCCATTCTTAAATTTTTCCTTAATGAAGACACCTACTTAGCCAACCCTTTTGGCCTTAATTAACTGTTTTGACCCGATTCTATTCGCTTTGCAGCGATAAGACGATGCGTAAACTTTAATCGGCAAACGAACTTCGTGTACAATTGTAAATATACCGTTTAGCTAGCTATACATGGTGCAATGAGCCTCGAATTCGTGGATCCAGGCTAATCGGAGATTGGCCTCCTAATGTTTGAAACGATGTTTTATGACGGAGGCTTAACTTCGATGATTTTTAATTTCAGATATTGTTTTTAAATTAACAATAATCTTTGTAATTTTACTATCGTTAACGCATTATTCGTTAAAATCTTTACTTAATAGGGGCCATTCAAAAATAACGTCTTCAAAATTCGACTCCCTCCCTTACCCCCCTGTCCGCGTTGTGTCCGAAACTCGAAAAAATTGTATTTGGAAAATTTTAAGTTTTCAAATTTGTACTCGGAAAACGTAAATTTTGTACTTTGAAAAGGTTGAGAATTTAGCCATTTTGTCCTCAGAATGACCGACCTCAAGTTGACCTCGGAAAAAGTTGCAAATTTTGTGAGTTTATGCACGAGACAAATGAATTAAATTTTGCAAATTTTTACTGGGCAAACTTGAAAGTTTACAAATGGACCCTGAGCTTTTAAGTTCTGACTTTTCCAGGTTTTCCAGGACTGGTCGAGGTACCCTGTTTACAAAATTTTGCAATTTATGACACATCACCTACGCGATGTTGCGCTCACTATCCCTTTTATTTTAAGAACCGATTTTATTTGGCATTTTTTTATTGAGTGGACGTCCGAGTTGGTCATACCCCCCTCCCTCCCCCTGTCCACATTGTGTCCGACCGAGAGTCAACCTATCCTCCCCCCCCCCTTCCTCAAGAGGACGTCCATTTTGAATGGCCCCTTAACATTATAACTAGTCAAAATCGAAATGTTTTACGTACTTAGAAATGCTAATTACGTACACGTTTCCAGTTGTGTCAACATTTTAACGCATCTGAAATTCTGATGCTAATCCTCGCAGACTCAATCTAGATGTTTTACACCATTGCAAAAGTTTCTTAGTGCATTTTCAATCGCGTAAATCATCTCGATTTTGTCCACGAGCATTAATCTAAATTTCGTATAGAACGTTTTTTATCGTGTAGATGAAAGATCCTCAGTCAGCGGCTAGTTGAACCCACTGTTTAAGTGTTTATCTGACCTTTAAAACGGATATAAGGATATATATCGGCCGCTTAAAATGATGGATTCACGACTTTGGCAGCGACCTTCTGGTTAAGTAGCACTCGATAGGCTGGTTAAGTGGCCACTTTATTCGGCCAGCTTCGAAACTCTTAAGTCGCTGGGTTGAAATTTAAAAATGAAGGAGCATATTCATTTCTCCCCCAAACCTAATACGTTCCATAATGCATCCGTATTGCTTTTAAGCGCTCCTCAAACCTGCGCCGTAATTTATGTGTTTGATACACTTAACTGCTGCACCGCTATTATTCACGGTTCCGCCAGCGAGTTCTCTATAGGGGCATATTGTTGTTTCCCCTATTCGCTGGCAATATTGTAAGAAATTGAGCGAGGGAAAAAAATCCTGTCTTTTCAAAGAACCGTAATTTTTCCTTTATGCTTTTTCAGTATTTGGCGCTGCAACCGCCAAGTACAATGCGAAGCTAATTAATGCCTGGCGCTGTTTTGCCTTATTATTTTTTTTCCAGTGCCAAATCTTTCTCCCATTCGGGTGCAGTGTTTTCCTTCCACTTCGCAAAGCCTTCACGTCAATTGGGAGCAACCTCCCCCGTCGTCCATTCACGGGGTGCTGCAAGGGTACAAGGTGCTGTATCGACGTGCGGAAGAACGGTATGGTGGGTAAAATGATTCAAATAATACAAATAGTCGATGACGATAGAACTCGGAAGGAATTTGTCCTAGGTAATTTGCACACGCCCCTGTAGAAAATCGACGCCTTTCGATTTTCGACCCATAGCGACGCGATCTCAGATATAAAAGATAGTGAACGGAATATTAGTTTATAAATAGGGATGACGGAATTTATGAACGATATAAAGATTAGCGTATATCGCCTCGTATCCAAGGGCGTTAAAACATCGACAAATTTCGAAATAAAATTTCCACATGGCAGCTTTCCGTAGGATTTAACGCAGCCTTTCAGCCTTTTCTCCTTTTTGTAATTTAAAGGAAATGCGCATGACTTCAATAAATTGTGGGCGTTTACAGTATGTTGCACTTTCTGCTTTAACCTCAATAGTTTTGATTTGACTCAAGGTCTTCAACTAAAATGTTGATAACGTTTTCTAAGTTTTTTTTTTTTTTTGGATTTCGGATGTAGATGTCCCGAAAAGTATTAAAACTATAAATGGTACAATGCGATTCTTTTTTTTTATTTTGTTGCAGATGGACAATTTATAAAAACGTATTTTTTTCAAAACTGTTAGATACTTGAAGCGAAGCAATTCACAGTTTCGGATGCTTTATTTTTTTGCTTACCAAATTCAACAAAAGCATGTTGCCCCTGTATATCGGCAATCACTGCATACATTTATGCTAGCAGTGTTTGCCTAACTTTTACATTGGTATACAGTATATGGAATATTTTCATGATGCGACTATTTTATCTTTATAATTCATTCATTTCCTACAAAGTTATTTTTAGTCTCAAAACCCTAATTTCATATTATTTTTTTCGGTTACTAGAATTTTAGAGTAATTTAAGCAAAAGAACACGACTAGCGGAATGGAAATAATTATTTGACTGAATATTTAATTAACCATATTTGTATAAATACATCATTTTGAGTAATCATTAGTTAGATTTTCAAACTTTAGTTGACATTCTTGGAAATCTATGTATGATACAGTTTAGAAAACAATAGGAAGGACTTTTAAAAAGCAAGGTTTTGCTAACACGCACTTTTTTGCTGACGCTTGATTTTTTGTGGTGGTGGGTGGACTGGCTGCCTTTCTTCTGACAAATGAAATGCGATACAGAATTGCAGATTGATGCACTGAACCATTCTTTGCTCGAAATTGCAAACTAAGGCCGTTACACGATGATTAATGGTGGCCCAGTTTTCAATCCAACCGGGCTAACCTGATGCATCGCTCCAAGTTCCTCGCAATACATATGTATTAGAGGTGAAAGATATATTCATTGGCATCGTGGACGGAAGACGTACACGTACACCTACGAGCACGTGTGTTTTCAAGTTTAAATTCTTAAATATAGTTCACAAATAATCAGATTATAAAGTCTCGCAGTTTAGCTTGTCGTGAAAAGCAATTAATGGTAGTTTTTAATATAAATTTCGTCGGATTATCATGCCTTCTTCTTAAATGCAGCGTATATAGGCTCGTGCTCTAATGTTTTTCTAGCGGGAAATAACGGGAAATCTCATTAAATAAAAATCAAACTGGCAAAACTGTAGCCATTCAGAGCCTGAAAAAGAAAAAAAACGCTCAAGATTGAACGCTCGACTTCTTCTGATTAAAATTCATACGTGTTGAAAAGTTAACATTTCCATAGTTTTTTCTTCATAATTTTCCCCAAAAAAACATCATTTCTGCGTGATATTTGCATCGGTACCTCGACGTATCTCGGATCATTTTGCATTATTCGAGTCATTTATTTTAATAATTGGTAATGCCGTCTGGTGCGTCAGCGTTTTCAGTCGACAATGGAGGGAACAATATCAAAATTCATTCATCTTGATCTGAAATTTGGAGCATGATATTACAGAAATGTGAGGTGGTGGCAGGTGCGCGTATTAATTTCCCTCGCATTTTCGTGTAATCAATCCTTTCCAACGCCGACTTTTACACGCTGGATTTTTGTACGCTGTCTGTAGAGTGCGGTTTGTGCGTTGAATAATGATTCCGAAGCTGCTTTCTCATGCGGATTAATACTCTTTTAAACACGGGGGAAGTGGCAAAAATCACCGACACATTTGCCAGCAGAAACACGCTTTTAAAGGCGGCAAGAGGTTATGAATTCGAGATCTGGATGATGCCTCCATCGAGTGAAAAGTCCACCAAATCGGGTTAATGAACTTATCAATGCCATAATATATATACAGCATTTTTACGGAGTGCGACAAAAGTAACCGGTGCACCTTGCTCGAAATGTCACCAATTGCTAAGCTATAGGCCTACAGATATTTTCTTCGAGCTTCGAGGGGGATACGACATTAAGTCCATTTCGTTCACAGTGCTGTGTTTTTGTATATTAAACATCATTGAAAATAATTTATAATTAGAAGACGGATATCATATTTTTTTATTGACCCGAGCAATTTTTAATGACAATTTGCTATAATTTACTGAGTAATAGGAATGATTACGAGTGCATATACCACAGTATGATATGTACTTGAATAGGTCACTGAAAATATTTTCTATCTAAATTAGCGTAATTAGAGCGACGTTAATTGGTCTTATGGTATTTTTTGTTTGTTCCAGACGATGAACCGTACGATTCGAAAATGACTTCAGCCCTGAAAACAATGCTGCATGGTTTGATGAAATACACCAATTACAGTATTCAAATATTAGCTTTTACACGGGTAGGAGATGGTGTCAAAAGTAAGCCTATATACTGCCGCACGCAAGACGACGGTAAGTCACATTTACTTTTATTATTTTCCATAAAGACCTTCATTAAATGGATTAACTCACCCTGTATACCCCAATCGATGGAATAATCCATATGGCTTAAATTAAATGGCTTTTTTCCCTCCAAAGCGCACGTATGCATTGCATTATATTTAATAATTTTAATATTTCAAATAATCTTTTCCTGGCATATAACTCGCATATTTAATCAATTTTAGTATTAGATCTTACGCGTTTCAAATATTATTGCTTTAGAGAATGTTTTTTATGGGACTTGTTCTACATTGAATTTTAATCAAAATATTCGAATGTGCGAATATTTAGGTTTATTAAACCGGGTATCATCGTGTGACCTCCCTCATTTTTATTGAAAAATGTATTGTACCGCGCTATTTTTTGTTCGGCATTAGCTCGGGTCTTCAGCATCGAGATATATTCCTAAAAAAATATTTCCTCGCACCGAGCTAGCGCCGTATTGTGTTATTGGATTTAGTTAAAATTTCATTCTGGCACCCTCGGCATCTCACATTGAACATTGATCGATAATGTTGGTAATTCAGATTATCTTCATGGACGTTCCCTTAAATTACGGACATGTGGTATATGGGCAAATTATTTCTGCTATTAAATAAGATTCGTTAGTAATTACGGCAGGCAATAGTCTAAGAAATAATTTATGGTAAAATAATCTAATATCAAAGGGTGCTCGTACCCAAACTCCGTAAAATCTGTTATTGCTCGCTAGAAAATTCGAGAAAATTTAACATTTTTACTAACAACAATGTATGTATACTTTATAAATATTTAATGTTGCATTTATAGTTTTCAATACACTGTAAATAATGTAGGCCTACTTCATTCACAATTGTATATCGAATGTTTCATATTGTGAATTTTATTCTTTTAAATTCTCCATGCGTCGATTTAAAAATAATCAAAACCATCAATATGTGGGTATGTGTGTGGTTGTGGGTTTGTAGCAGGGGTCGATTAATCCGATTAGCCGATTATGTCCGATTAATCTTAAACAAAATGTCCGATTAATCGGTTAATCCAACTAACTGATTATGTCCGATTAATCTTTAACAAAATGTCCGATTAATCTTTAACAAGAATGTCATCGTAAGAAATGTACTGGATGACGTCATCAGAATTTTAGTAAAGGCCGAGCTTTTCAGCATTATGATATGTATGTACATGTAATCAGGTTACAATAATGCATAATTAAAAGACCATGGGCAATTTCCGAAATTAATTTGAATTGTGTCTGTACAACCCGAGCCAACCGGCTTGTTACTTACAAAAGCACCATCTAGGAATCGATGCATAAAACAGGCAAAAAAAAGTTTCTTATTAATTTCAAATCAAAGTGAAGAAAAATATTAAATTCACTATTCCTAGCCATTTACCTTCGTTAACTATAGACAAAAACATTTTATTGAAGAAATTCAAAATTTATTCTTAAAACTATATTACCGGCAGACACTCATAAACGTATCGAATAAGTAAATGCAGCCAATATTTCCCATAGGTGAAAACGTAGTTTTTTTTTTACCTGAATTTTGTTATCGTAATGAAGTTATATTTGCACTGGTACTGTATATACTAAACTAGAACTTGTTATTCCTTTTTACTACTTGTTCGGTTTTCAGAGTTTACTAGCTCGTATACTTAAGAAATGCGTGGGCTACTTTTATGGTTTGTTACTGATTGTAAACTGCTTCATTCGTCCGTTCCAAATGCACGAACACGTGGTTCCACGCTACTAAAAGTTGAACCGTTAACGACGGATTCTCTCATTTCGTTTCTCCAAATGGTGTGAATTCCTTTCAATTGATTTTCTCGCAAACTTCCCAAGTGGCTATTATTGATCTTAGGCAGCGCCTTCTTGGGCACAAACTCGACTAAGTTACAAGATCTTTTGTCAAAAAGAGGAAATCGCGTTAAGTTACAGCTTTTTATTCGCTCTTTTTCTTATCGCCGAGGTTCTCCACTTTTCCAACTTTCTCCACCATCTATAACATGTGGCCGGAATTGGATGAAATAAGAAAATTTATTTCCCTTCGTGTATTTTTCTCTTCTCGTTTTTCCCCTCGCTTTTAAATTGCTAACCAATAGGATGCCACTGTGTTTCTCGGAGTAACACGTTTTCTTTTCTTTTTTTTACATTAAACTTATTTGTTTTCGATCCGTACGTGTCACAGGCAGTTGAATTTCGGAGGAAATTTGATAAGGTGGCGAGAAGTGTTTCTCAGTTATTACACGCGTATCAAGTTGGCGACATAAGGTTAGCGAGCACTAAACTTGCGGGGAATCGATAGAAATATAACCGAAATTCAGATTGCTCCAAGCTAAGGCTACACTCATTTCTGACGTTTTCACTCTTTGGCACGCGTCTCATTTTCTTGTATTTAAATAAGGAATTGCTTATTACTTGAGGAAGAGGCAATTTCATTTAATTTAATAAAATTTGACGTTTGGAGATTAATTCCGAAGCCTTTTGCGAATAGAAAACGTGATTATTCGGCTTATTGTTAACTCGAGTTTTAGGATATCGTTTTCATCCGAGCGCAGTACATGTATTACGGTTCACCCAATCTTTTCGTTTTCAGGTTGCATCAGGAATAATAACTTCGCCAATTTTGTTCCATTTTATTTTCAAATTTTTGATTGTATTTAGCAGTATTTTTTTTTTGCTCCATTCCTTTAAATGACTTTCTTTCGAAGCTTATCTTTATAGTTCGTAAGCAGTATAACTCGATTGCCAATTTCGTGTAAAATTGTCCGTAAAATACTATAGCGGACCTTAAAATATTCGAAGAATCTCGGAGAGTTTTCTTACGATGTTTTGTCAAACGTGCTCGGGTATCTAAGTACCATTTTCTCCAAATTAAGCTTAAGATCGAAAAAAGATTGGCATCAATATGGCACATCTAATTAATTCTATCCAGGATGCACTTAGTCGGCAACTTTCTAAACGAAAATAAGCGTCTGAAATATTGCGAATTAACTAGCTCGGCAATAAATGTCATGTCGGTGTCATCTTCATCTTCAAAATAAGTCCTTAATTCCGACGATTCCTTCATAAAAATGCGCTCCTCGCCGTGAATGTAATTTCGACGAAGATATTTTTGTGAGTAAGCCTAGAAAAGATATAAAAGTCTCCCTGAACTAAGTCGTTTTAAGAAAGCGTGAAATTTTCTCAAGATAGAGCAGATGTTGGAAATTATCTTTAAGCACAATTTTGGAAGCATTTTTCTCGCACTCGTGGCAATCTGCCTTTAGTATTCATCGATATACGGTTATATAGCTCCTGCTTCGCTGTATCTATACGTCATGGTATATAACTTCATATTCAATTTCTGAGATATTTTATAAATCTTGAATCTATCATCATCGTCGTTTCATACGAGTTCTGTCGGCTGCAGCTGTTCCTATTAAATTACTGTTTCCTCATTTGCTTATTATTGCTTTATCACAAACTTGAAAATTGCCCAAATGTATATTTTCGAGAAGGAATCGTTGAAAGTGGCAATAAAAGCGGAGGTTTTTATTGTTTTTACCGCCAGCTGCTCAGCATTAAAATATTTGACTGTAAAGTTTTAAGTATATATGACATCAAATTTCCAGTCTTAAGCATCACGAATCTAATTTCATTTTTGAAGCCATTAATTATATTTTAACGATGGGAAACGCCACGATATTTGCGCAATATAGGCATAAATTTAGCATCGATCTCAATCATTAATTTATTGCAATGAACTGATTGAACATCAAATTTCCATTATGATTTCCATTTCCATGGTTAATATTTAACAGAATTTAATAAAAAAAATACTTTTTTGTTGTATGTGTTTGCCTATTTTGATCACACCAGATCAGATATACTGTAGGTAAAACATGGTTTCTTTGTTCCTCGTTGCTTAGTTTCCCAAGTTTCGATTAGCTTCAAAACTTTTTAACTCGATTGTTTTTCATCATTGCGCACGCGCTTTGTCCTACTTTTTTATTTTCGTTCATTTTTTCGTCGCTAAAGAAACCCAATCCCAATATTGCGTTTCCCTCAACATCGAGCGTATTTGTTTTCAACTGCTAAAAGAGAAAAAAGGCACTTCGTCTTCGCCACGATGATGAAGTGAATAGGAAGAAAAATGCATTTTCTAAAAAACAAAATACTCTCATTGGATTTCCTTTGAAGTGACTAGCCCGCAGCCGAACAAGTTGATTGTGAATTTATCCGAGGCTTCATTGCAGGAACATTTTGCTTAAATGACGAGTGCTAACATATGTGAACAATAGAGTAAATAAATTCCGCACATTTTTTACTGCATCAATATACATGCCTAGCTCCGTACGAGTACTTCATAATTGAATTTCCATGCCACGCTTTCCTTAAGGCAAAATAAGCAATCACGGATTAAACCGCATAACTGCGTGTGTAAAAACGGCGATGTTTTAAGAGTACATTAAAAACTTAGGAGAATCCCTTGTTTTCACCACTTAAACACAGATGGATCAATGAAGCTTCAGCGGGGGCGTTTGGAATGCATATGGTTTTGTGTTTGTCGAAAAACTCGACTATGCAAATTAACGTGCAAAGAGAAACTCGCGTACTGCTATTGATTGCATCGGTACTATTTTGAATATACGTGATTTTTGCATTGTGTATATGTGCCTCGAGCTAACTTAGTCTTAAGGTTGAGACAATTTCTGAAGAAATAAATGGACGAGATGATAGTTTGATCGAGGTGACATTTCTGTTCTAGAAATGTTACGCGGTGATGCTTCCACATTCCAGTAAATATAATTAACTCGAATAAACTTTAGCATTTGGTAAAGCATTGATAAACAAACTGATTGTTTCAAGTGTTAACCCCAAAAATTACTTCAAATTTTGGAATACATTTCTACCGACGGGTGCTCCTTCGTTGCCAGCGAAGACGTTTCATTTGAAAGTAAATTTAAACGAAATGGTTATTTACGCGGATTTCGAGGTGCAATTACGTATTGTACCGCTTTATTTGAGATCACAAAAAGTCATTATTTAGCAGTTTTTTTGACAATTTAATGCAAATATAGAGGTGTCATCTCGTAGCCGAGCCATCATTTTCCATTTCGCCTTTTGACATAATCGTATCCTCAGTTAGCCCTCTTTCCTTTTTCATTCGTTTTCGGTGATTACATCCCTGTCATATGGCAATAAGATTAATCGTAATCGTATTTATTTTTCAGTTCCTAGTGCACCTGCTGCTGCCAAAGCCGTTGCCAGCGCCGCTGATGGCATTTTGGTGACGTGGAAACCCCCTTTGTCACCCAATGGCGAGATTACAAAATACACCGTGTACAGGAGAACCGTGGAGAAAGGAAAAGAGGCAAGCCATCACCTTTTTTATGCTTAAATATATCGGAATTTGTGAAATTGAACCGAGTAAAAAATAGCATAACGAGTTTTCCGCGACTAACTGATTCATCCCAGTTTCACCTACTTTTTACTGGAAACAGACACCATCTTTTACCCATTTTTTGTTGTTCGATTCTCAACGAAATAGAAATGCTCGTACGCCATTTTCAGGCGGTCATGAACCCCCTACGTGTGCAATGACAAAATATCGATTAATAATTGTAGGTGAGAATTATGTACACGAAAAAATCCTCTGAGAAAGTTTTTTTGCATTTGTGGGAGTTTTCGTTCTCGATTAATAACTTAGTAAATTTGGAAATAATTGGAAATGAAAAGTATGAATTGCCAAATTGAAAAATGTTACAGTTTTTGCCTCATTTCCCTTTAAGAAAATGGCGTGGGAAATGCCAACAAAGACATCTCGAAGGAGAACATTTTTTTCTAATTTTAACATTTAAGACATACTAGTTGTATACTCCGATGTTAAAAGGATACAATGCCCGATATTGGCACGCTTGCTTCGGCATGTCTTTCGTTATAGCTCTTAAAAGCGTAGTATTTCTCAGTTCAGTTAATCGTAAGCTTATATTAATTAAATTACACATTTTTATATTCATCGATGAAAGCGTTTCCAAAATAACAGGACTATCGTTGAAAAAAAAAGATATGATTAGCGAGACTCGCTAATCGTAAGCTTATATTCATTATATTTCGTCGTAGCTCGTATTTTTAAGAACAGGATTATCGTTGGGAAAAAAAATTACCTCGTCGAGAATTGACTTTAGGTTGCCGATGAAATCTGTTCATTTCACGGAATAGATATGTATTCGAAACGGTGCCCTTGTTTTCTACTGAACTTTTCGTTACTCGTCGTGCGAAAACTGATTTGCATTCAGGTCATGGGACCCAATAACATCTTCGAATTTTGTCGAGAAGGTAACCGAAGTTAAAAATTGCAGGATTAAGTCAGCAGTTGGCGACGACAGCAAAACCGAGAGGATAAAACTAAAGAAAAAGAGGCTGATAAAAGGCGCTTTAATGTGTTTTTTCCTTATATCAGCATTTCCCTCCGGTAATAGGATTGCGACCTACACGATGCCTATATACCCTCGCATCTTCTCCCAATGATGGCTTACTAACCTAAGAAACACGAAAATTAGACACGATACAAACGTCCCGCTGGCTTCTTGCCTGGCTTTTATAGCACCGTTAACCGATGCAGGAATTCCGTTTCGGATTTGAAAAATGACCTTTTAGCCGCTGCAACGGGTGACATTTGGTGCACGCATTATGCTCTAAGTGCCGCCGTTGATAACAGCCGTTTGTGCAACTTCCAAAGGTCTTAAGTAGCCCTGATTTCCAGCCAGCCTAAATACAGTCGATGCATTTATACGGATGTTGGTCGTGTGGATCTTTACCCACAAACTTCGAGGCTGCTATTTGCCAAATACGTCTGTACGTTATTGCCAAAATTCGAGATAATGAATGTCCACGATGGGTCCGAGAACGTGTTCTGCACAACTTTGGGTTAACGTCCTTAACGCCTTGCTAGGAAAATATGTTATCGCTTGCTTTTCACATTCCTTCGTGAAATGCAGCTGCATGCTTGCAAAATAGCTTCAAAATTTGCGTTATAATAACTAGTTTGCGAGCAGTTTGTTTCGCATCCTGTATAGCGTTTCTAAATGTGAAATGTTTACGCGTTAGTTTGCTATTTTCTCGTAAATTTAATTTTTTTTTCTCCGATACGCTTTGAGTCTTGTTTATGCAGCACTTTAAAAATCTTAATGCAAAATTCATTTTCATCGAAGATTTGAAAACACTTGCCTGCTTTCTCAAACTTTTTAAGTTTGAGAAAGCAGGCGAGTGTTTTCAAAAGTGCGTGGATTATTCCCCCTTCTCGTGAACGTTTGTCTGAAAAGTAGGGAATTTCTAACTCGAGTCTTTTCTTGATTTCTAAATGCATATAGTTGTGTTATCCACGCGATGTTTAAAAAGTATTTTCGCGAAATACCCTCTTCTCTAAAACCGACAGATGCTTAGGCATTTAAAAACGATTAGTCGGCGCGAATTTCCGAGCCCATTTCCATCGTGAATAAAGTGGAGTCGCAGCCGAGTGTTTCTCTAAATCCATTATTATATGCTCGACATCATCTCTTAATGCGCGTATTATTTGTTATTTCGCGAGGCGTAAATCAGCCCAATACCACATTCTACGTGGCAACAGATGTTATTATTGCGTTTGTTAGAGATTTTTCTATCGTTTTGTCTTTTCTTCCCTATTCCAAATAAGCCTATGTTTCCGTAACAATATGGTGCCTTCGTTTTAATACCAGACTCATTACCAGACAGTGGGCCTGGGACGTCCCTCCCTTATCCTTTTTTACTTAATGGGTTTTCTTCTCATTTTTTTTTTGGTTTCACCAATTATTGTAATGGGCTCGGGACGTAACTCGAGGAGTCAACATACTCATTTATCTCCATTTAAACGTAGGGCTTACGCGTGTGCGTGCGAAACATTTTCACCAATTTACGCATTCCTGCGCTTTCTTATTTTATAAAATGGAAGTAATAAGTTCTAGGAATAAAATTGTATCGTTCGATTATCTATTTACCTTTTTTGAGGCATCGTGTATCGCCGTACAATACGTATAAGAAAGTCTGAGGTTATTACGAAGCGTGCGCAGCTCACGATTATTATCTTAAATTGAATCATTAATTAGCCAAACTCTCCTCGGAAAACGTTAGTTTTTGTTTCACTGTTAGGCACCAGGTGGAACTCTAACATTTTACAAAAAATGCACGGGTCACCGCCCATGATGAAAGGGTTGACCTTCTAGCGTACGAGTCTCGGACGCTGCCAGCTTACAATTTCGAAACTATTAATTTTAGGCAAGCTTCGTAAAATTGAAGTTAAATAAACGGTGCACCCTTTCACGTATACATGTATATTTATCTTGTTTTCCCCTTATAATGGGTGGGGAGGGCAATCACTGCTAGCATACGAGTCGTGCAACGAAGCCTAGATACAGGACGAAATCAATGCGCCTTTACGAGTACCGTAGGCTACTTAAATGTATACGATATAATTAAATTCCAATAAATATATTTCCAGCTTTGGCAATTGTAATCGAACTTACTCTCCGGGCTTTTCCGAGATCCTGTTGGCACTTTTATAACAGCTTAACTGGCGGAAATGGATATTTTATCACGGATCAATGCTTTTTTGAACAATGAGAAAAGTAGTTTTTGATTGACGCAACGCGTTAAAAATTCATATTACTCTCGCAGTTGCATCGAACTCGGAGTCACTTCCACAGTTATGGATTTGCGCTGATTTCACTCGGGGACCGTCCGTTAAATCCTACCGGATCGATTTTGTATCAGAAATTCCCTTTGACTTTTATCCGTCGACGAACATTTTGAACGGCCCCTGTTTAAAATTATGGATTTTTTTGCCCCGAGCTCCTCTCGCTGCGCACTTTCGTAAAACGTGCCAACTCCACCGCGGGGACAGGGGCACAAAATATGAACTTTAAATTCCATTAAGGTATATTCACCTTTTTGTTTCATTTCGATATACGATCAAAAAGAAAGTTGTGCCTCGTCTCCGGAGGTCCGTCACATGACCAGCGCTACATCTAGCGGCCATAAGAAACTAGCTCCTCGACAAAAGTAATAAGTCCATAAAAAGCAACCCTCCTGAGCTTCTTCGCTTTATGTCGCTTTTTCTTCTCCGCGGCTGCTCATCTCTAATGAAATATTTTAAGAAATTGTGGCACGCTTTCCTTCCGGTGCCATTTTCAGCTTTTTTTCGCACTAAAAACGCTCACCCTCCTCGACTTTTGCTGTGTTTTATTGCAGGAGACGTCAAAATACGTTGTTCCTGCGGGAGAACTTTCCAAGGAAATAAAAGCGCTTAAGCGAAATACACCCCATGATTTTTGGGTAACAGCGTCGACGCGAGTTGGAGAAGGACAGAGCACCAAAGTTATGGCCCAAAATACTACTGGACCATTCGGTGAGCATTTACAACTATTACATTTCCGAGCTACGTTTATTCAACAGGGGGCGTCGTTGGAAAGGGCGTGTACGATATAGGGGATGGAATTGTAGCCAGTGCTATAACCCCAATTACAGTATACGGAGATGGAACATGCACATGTATGCCAAAACATGTCCCCAAATACCCTTTATATACATATAAATATACATTGTAAAATTTTAGTAGGACATTTAGGTAAATTTTAATGGTTTGTTTTACAAATATATGTAACATACACAAATGTATGCTAAAATAGT
Source organism: Ommatoiulus sabulosus (assembly GCA_034697705.1). Classification (NCBI taxonomy): domain Eukaryota; kingdom Metazoa; phylum Arthropoda; class Diplopoda; order Julida; family Julidae; genus Ommatoiulus; species Ommatoiulus sabulosus. The sequence continues at coordinate 9,168 of JAQGAO010000474.1, read as the reverse complement.
GGATTCCAGTTTGGTTACAACCAATTTTTTTTCTTTAATTTCCCTTTGTATCATTTATAGAAAAAATGTTTGGTCGTAACCTCACTGCAGGAGTCAACTTCAACGTAAACATTTGCAACCATGTATGCGCAATGGCATTGTTGCGCCTTAAATGGAGAATTATTTCAGTGGTTTAATATGGATAAATGTTTAATTTTGAATTTCAGTGCCATCAAAAATTTCATCTTTGAGCGAACAAATTTTGGCTATTTGGCAAACGGACGTCAAACTTGAATGTAATGCTGTTGGAATACCCAAACCGGAAATAAGATGGCTTCTAGGGTGAGTTTCTTTTCATTGACATTTGAACGCAAATAAGGCATGACTTGAGTTAATTTGCTGAACTATATACATGTATATATTTGTTGTCCTGCAACGCAACTAAAGACACGGTGCGTCTTTCGAAGTCTTTGTCCTGAAATGTTACGCATTTCATTTTTCTAAATTGTATACATGTTCGATGCGCTATGAGCTTATAAACATATCTGAAATGAATGTCAGCATCTTAATAGATTTCAGTGAAAGAGTTCTTTTAAAAGTAAATAAAAATGAAACAAAATAGGGCCTTGATGAAAGACTTCGGGTCTTTGATATCCCGCTTCAAAGTACAGACTTAAGCCTACCCTCATACTACTTTTTTGCCTTTTTTGCTCGCATAAAACCAAAAGTTTCAAGACGGGCTTAAGGAGGATTTGGAAGCAGCCTATCGAGAATAATGGGAAAAAATAAAAATGAGCTGTTTTTTATATTGTGGTGCGGTTGAAGGGGGGAGGGTCTGTGAATATCTCGATAAAAGCGCCTGTAAACATAGAAATCCCTGTTTACTATGGCTCGGAGCTGCATGAACGCAGAAGCACAATCGCCGAGCCTTTTTTGCGATGAATTTCTTGGAAATCCCTCCGATAATACTGCTTTTTTTATTATTTGAAACACTTTTGTGCGCTCGCACGGACTCCGAATGCAACATTGTAGAAAGTGTGGGGAAATATGTATTTTAAAGCCACCAGGTTCTTACGTCAAATCTCCAATCTTGGGCATCTACGTATTCTCTGTGTTTTGACCATTAATTTTGTTGTTTTACTGCAATCCCAGTGTTTATATTTCGCCCATCTTTTATACAAAAGTTTGGAGGACGGCAAACGCGAGAACGATTTTTGATCTGTTTTCTGCAATGTTTGGCTCAATGATTGTGTTTACTTTATGTGAGACGGCTTCCACTGTCTCACACTTTAACTGAAAATTAAATCGTAAAATTCCAATATGATAATAAACAATGTTATTTCTTGATTTATAATGTACGAGTGTCTAAAGATTCCATCCACTCGGAATACGCGATCAAATTTCTAAGTGTTTTCGGCATTAGATTAGTTTTGCTCAACTATGATCCATTTGAAATGCCTTTCTTGTTTATTTATATAAAATGGAAATGTTTGAGTTTTACAAAAATGCCATTGCGGCAATTAGACGACACGTGGCGAAACTTATAGTTTCCATCTATGGCATATTTATTTATCTGAATTTTGTGCCTATATGCGGATATTGACTTGCCTTTAGGATCGCCTCTTGACCATCTTAAATGGAGTGTGTTATTTTGGCACGATTTCACGCCAGAGAGCGCCGAAATAGAAGAAAATTTCTCAATGTTAGGGATTGCGACGCAATTCCCTAGGGTCAGTCTCGTCCACTTTCTATAGATGGACACGTTCGATGCTGGCAGTAAACTTGCCTTTAGCCGCTGCCCAATGTAACGAGGTTTACTTGTCATATTGCCTTTTCACTTTTCTATCCACCGCATTGCGGACATTTTTGTTTAGCCGTGTCACAGTTACAATTGCCCTCAATCAAACTGTCTTCGAAGCATGTTACTAGTGCCACACGCACGCACCAAGCAGTTTCAGAAGTGCGAGGATCCGACAATAATATTGAATTATTTCCACTGCTTCCTAGGGGCCAACCCTTTCAATCTAAGGGTAGAACCTCGGTGTCACCGCAGGGAACCCTGCTCATAAAGTCGGTGCAGAGTGAGGATTCGGCAAATTACACTTGCGTGGCACGCAATGAATATGGGCAAGATTCGATCGTCTATCAAGTCTTAGTTGAAGGTAAGCCAACTATTAGTTTTGTCCTGCCCTGTATAAACCTCGTCTAGTTTCTAAAAGTATGTTATTATGCTGGTGGTCCGAGTCAATATATATGCATTTTATAGCCCCGAACGCGTGTATTATAGTTTTGGAAAAATTTTCGGTGGAATATAGTGATGCTTGTGTCGTTTCAAACATACCGGGTAATAAAAACTCGTCTTGCTTAGGTTAAAGTGAAACGATGGTAGAACAATAATGAAATGCGAACAAAATGGGGTTGAAACTTTGTAAATTCCAAACTTTGTGCTCCCTTTATATTCGTAGCAGCAGTCTGTATTTTTCTCTCTTTTTAATGTTGCGCCGCTCCAGTACTTTTTGCTTAAATTTATGCTTCAAGAGCCTCAGTGTTCGTATCACCACCACAATCAATTAAATATGATCAATTGGAAGTTAAGTGGCGTGAAATATGTGCCGTGTTTAAATGGGCAAGAAACAATAAGTTAACAGTTAAGAGTGGATAATTAATCGCGCTACATGAAGCACACGTGGTACTGACGTGCTACTTTAGATTTTTTTTGCATGGTTGCCTATAAATGCGTATAGCAATTTTACAGTCATTAAAAAGCGGAGTCGAAGAGCTTTCAACCCGAATTAGTTGGGAAACGCGTTGCCAACGTAACGTTGATTCTGTATGTGATATTTACATGCATTTAGTAAATTATCGACGTCAGTTTACACATTTTATAAGTGTTTGAAGGCCGGACTTTAGAACGTTTAGAACATTAGAGCAAGGCCCCATCCTGTGATAATGTTAAGTCGGGTACACACTAGCCACCAAACCAAAACTAAAAAACACAAACCCCAAACTTTCAAATTGAACTAGTTTCTATAAAATACATAATACAAACTAGTTTTGCAAAACCTGAGCGTACACACTGCAACAAACCATATTGACAAATCTCAACAGACGACAGAGGATACAGACTTCAAAACACGATATATACGATATGCTGTCGTCTGCAATATCATCGATATCGTGCAGACGAAGCATTGATAGCAGCGCCACCGCCATAAAGTTTGGCTATTTCCCTTTCATCTCACCGACACTCGACGGGAACGCCAAACTTAGTTCGCAAACTTGATTTGGCAAAAACAGTTTGCTACGTCATTTTTTCGTTGCCACAAACCACACTAGTTTAAAGTTTGGAGTTTTTTTAGTTTTGGTTTGGTGATAGTGTGTACCCGACTTTAGGTTCCTGGTAAGAATCGCATTTCAAACTAATAATCTAACCTTTATCAATTGAAATATTGCATGCAAGGTCTATATTTTAAGGGCATATTTGCAAATCTTATCCTGTTGAAAATCAATAAACGCACTGACTCTTGTAACGAATGCTTTTCGTCATAACGAGTTAACATTCTAAAATCGGCGAGTATGCAATTCATCGATTTCCGTTCCTCGAAGCGCTTCATATGATACGCTGTATACAATATACAGTATGTATTATACATGCATACAGGTATATGGCAACATATGCATCACCTCACATGAAACGTATTTTTGAAAAATATATTCAAACTTCAAAAAAGGCAGGCATTAAAATGCTTTCAAGTAACTTGGAAGCAAGGTGTACAATAGGGAAAATGGGAGACGAGTCTTTTATTTATGTCGAGGTTAAACCTCAATGCCATTTGCGACTGACGCAAATGCGAAATGTGAATAAATTATTGTATTTTCACCCTCGCGTTTTCAATATCAATATTTAATAGTCCCACACTCGCTATCAGTTCCACTTCCTCCAAGCATCTTCCAAGAATTCTTAGCCCCAAAAATAGCTCCAACGCCTCGCCTCTATTTCTCTAGTTGCTTTTTCATCGCGGAGTATATGCCTCGAATATATTTAAAATGATTAAGGTCCTCGGAGGTTTTATTTTTCCTATCTTTTTTTCTGAACCACCTGATACCTGCGAAACTGGGGTTGCCTTACATCTGCATTTGCGAGTCTTACTGCGTGAAACAGGAAATGTTGCTTAATGCATCGATGTTACATCCGTTGCCAGTCGTGCTTTGACTTTGATACTGATATATTGGGGAACGAAAATGCGGTATTCAAGACGATACTTTTAGACATCGACAGCAGCGTATTCACGCAAATACGATAGAACAAAAACTGAGCCTTCTTACAGTATAGACATAAAGAGGGAGCAAAACTGCGCCAATGTATAATGCATTTTTATCCAATTGAACCTTATGCAAAGTTAGGTAAGCGCCTGTATCCCGTGACTTTCATCGAATCATCGACCAAAAGAACTGCTAAATGGTAATTTTTGTCAATGTAATGAATTAGGCCACGTGATACCGGCTGAATGATGACACATGCGCTGAAAACAATGCAACGGTTAATTTCTGAAACTATAAACATTGGATCTTTCCTAACTGCAGGAGTGAGACAATTTCAAAATATATCAAGGCATGGGTTATAAAACAGTTTACCGTTAGAATAACCGTTATTCCATTTTTGGTATATATCGTAAGATATATTACTATATAATATATAAGATATATCTTACTATATAAGTAAGACGTTATAGTTAAATGCAATTTTAATAATTATTCTTTATCGTATAAACTTGCTTTTTTGCGTTTGTTTCTACCTCCCAATTAAAGTGCTGTTAAAATATGAACGGCTAAGCATTCCCAGAGTATTGATATTTCATTTTTCTTTTAAAACTTGAAAGGGGGACTGGGCCCATACTATATTTTCTGATACAAGAATGCATTTAGATGTGGGCTACGTGTATTGTGCCCTTGATTTATAACTTATCTTAATACAGAATTTTGCAATTTACTGAAATTACGATTAATTTTCGATTTGAGAAACTTGAATGTCAGCAATTCTTCAGTATGCTGATTTTTAGCGAAATTAAACAGATCATTAATTTTTATATCGCCAGAAAAACTTCGTTTCATTGATCCTGTTTCTTCGTTCATGTCAAACCTTCTCTTCATCCTTTTTCCTTTTTTTTCCAATGTCTTCTAATGTGCTTACAATTTATTTATTTTTTCCTTTGTCGTTCTTTTTTTCTCAGAAAGGCTTTGAACCATTGTAGCGACAAATTTCTTTAGAAATTCCATAGAGATTGAAGTCGAGCAATTGAGAGTTTTAACTCGCTTTTATAATGGCTATAGAGAAATGGAAAGCACTTAATGCGCCTTCCGTGTATAACATTTTTTTATTTTTCTTGCACTTAAGCTTTATTGGCGAATTCTGAAGCACCTATTTATACACGACGCTCCGCTTATTCCGCCAGTGTCTAACGCAATTGTCAATATTGCTCGAGTTTTAGAAATTCCTAGCTTCGTTATATCTTACGTATACTCTACCCGGTATTGCCCGAGCTCCTCGACGCCTTAACTTCGCTATTTTAAAAGTTTAATGTATTTGCCTATAAGCAGAAATTCGTGGCAAACGCCAACATTTTATTTCATTAACTTAATATATCAACGAGAGGCTGAACGAACTGAGAATTCTGGCAACGTAATGGGCGAGTGGTGAATCCATTAGCTTCTTTTTTGAATCTTGCATTAGCGTACTTGGCCGCTAATTACGTGAGGGAGTTCGTGTTCTACTCTTAATTCCACCATGAAAATATAGGGTCTTCTTACTTCGTGGACTCCCTGTAGCATTAATCCGATGGTGCTAGACACTGAGAATAGTTAAGAATTGAATCGAATTTCAATGATTCGCAACATGACGTGCTTCATCGAATGAATTAGTATGAAATCGAGCGTACCTTGCCTTGAATATACAGTAAGTATTGCAACTTGTGGGTTTACCGAGCACAAAAGTGGCATTAATTGAGACGAAGTTTTAGTAGCGGTGATTAATATTCAGACCCTTAAACGTTTCAGCGATTTAATGTTGAACGTAACTGATCGGGTTTTTTTCCTGCAAATGTCAAAAACACGCTACTTTAAAAAGCTTTATAATTTTATAGTCGTAATATATTGCAACTTAATGTAGGCCTATATGGAGCATAATTTTGCACACTACAACTACAAGTAATCATGTACTTTGTATAAACAGTCAGGTATGAAAGAAAAATGGCGGGAGAGTGAATGTTATTCATATATATAGATATGTTACAAAAACCTTAAAATCAGGGGTCGACTTAGGGGCCATTCAAATAGTACGTCCTCATGTAAGGGGTAGGGGAGGGGGATATGTTGAGACACGCACTCAATGTGGACAAGGGGATGGAGGGGGGTATGACCAATTCGGACGTCCACTTGAAAAAAAATGACAAATATGATCAGTTCCCAAACTAAAATGACAATTCAGCGCAATATCGCATAGATTGGTATACATTGCAAAAGTCAGTAAACAGGGTACTCCAAGTTCTGGAAAAGTCAGAAAACTTAAAACCTCTGGATCCATTTGCAAACTTTCACATTTTCCCAGTACAAATTTGCAAAATCGACTCGCACCTCGATGAAATTTTACGGTGCAAAAATTACCCTAGACGCTATATCCACGCAGCTTGAACGAGGTTCGTTCACAATGGACCTTAGGTGTTTACGACAATTTTTATTTGCCTCGTACGCACTATTTGACGCAACGGGGTCTCGCCACCTTACGACGCGTTGAAATATTTATTTCCAAGTTTTATTTTTATGCAAAAAAAGTTAAAGCCACGCGTGCGTCAATTTCAGCGCGATTTCTTGACCCTGCTAAAGCCGTCTGAAGTATTTCCAAGGTTTAATCTTATTTCCTCCAGGACGCATGCACCTATTTCCCATGCAAACAGCCAATGCTTTCGCTAATCCATTATTAATGAGGTTGCCAACTGTTATCTGGAGGTTGCGAGCAAATAAGGACCCGCATTATTTAATCCGTAGGAATGGCGAACTCGCTCTCTCTCGAGGGCGGAAATTAATATCGAAATCTAGCAGAATTTCATCGATTTTTTATCTCACGAGCGTCGAGAAACTTGTCTTTCTCATTGAATCTCGTTTTGATTTTTGATCCGAGTCTCGACCAGTTTTCGTCGAATTTCGTACGCTATTTGAACTCGAATCCCCACTGCGGATATGGATTCACAAAAAGACGCCCAGTTTTTCAATAGTCGAGACATTGGAAAAATGATAGAAATTAATTTGCGTGGCAAATATACAGTATTAATTAGCACGGAGAGTTTTATAGGCTTCTTAGTTAACGTACGCTCACACGTAAATTTGCGAATGGAAATTAAAATCCCAGTCCTGACGCGTTTACGATTATTGTCCCATATTTCAGCCTTAATGATGAAACGCACCAGCTAAAGTTAAATTAAAATTTAATTAATGACGGAGCTTGGAAATAGGCGTATCAAATCAGACTACGATATCGCGCACGGAGTAATATGATGGTCGATCGGAATGTGTATCTGAAAATATCTCGGCAATCCCTACTGCATGGAAATTCGTAACTCAGTTTTCGAGCAAAATTGAATTATAATATTTAAGATTGATTTTATAAAACTGATAAATTCATATAACGGGAAATATTAAAAATTAATCATTCGATCACTTAGCGTTGTAAAATTATTTAGTAACATTTTAGCAGAACGTGTTTGAAACGGCTATTTTTGTTGCTGAATATTTGTAAAGTTTGTAATTCAGTATTTAAGCGAAATTGCGAGCTCTTGAAATTCCATAATTGAATAAAAATATTGAAAAATTAAAGGTCTAGTAATTAATGTTAAAACTTGCATGAAAGATAAGAGAAAAGAATTTTTTTCAATAATAATTAATCTATTAATCGTCATTAAGGGGTCAGCTTAACCGGAAATCTAGTGCTTTTTTATTTTTGAATAATTAGCAATTTTCAATAATTTTCAAGACGATTTCTGTACTTTTCTTTAGTGTGCTTGTTTAATAACCATGCATGGTAACTTAATTGTATCGGGACAAAAATAAAAAATATCATGCAACTTTTTCAAGGATGGCATTATCTGAGAGAAATAACGTTTGAAATGCGACTCTTTATTTTTTTTTAACGAAATGGTTATCTGATTATTGCGAAAAGTATTATTGTCTCTTAATATCGATTGTGGAAACTTGCCTATTAGCCCGTGCTGTCTTTTATCCATCGCAATTTCCTCGCTCGACGTCAACCCAAATTACATGAATTTAGTTCACACGCCTGACTTTATGATTAATCCGTTCAAAATGGATTTTTTGAGGTCTGCACATAATGGTTGGTGCGTGTAGAAGAGCTGACGAGATCGTAATTGTGAATAATATGCCAACCATGTAATTAAAATACATTCAGGAAATACATCATCGTTTCCAAATTCATCACTGGGCAAAACAGCACGGAAACGAGGCAATGGATCCACGTGAAAAACGACCTCATTGAACAATTTTTAATATAAGGAAGATGTTGGCAAAAAATAAATCACCGTTTAAGTCGGCTAATACACGCCGAAAAATGAGTTATGAAAAACTCGAAATCAATTTTCTTATCATCATTGAGATTAATATCAATAAGAATAATTTAGTCGTATCTACAAGTAATATACCCGTATTATCACGATGATGACTACGTCGTCCTACATTTTCCAATATGCAGAAATGTCATCGTCACATCTGAATTCTGGGATTGCCATTTATGTTCATGTCGACAAACAACGACATTTGCACTTATAGAAGTTTTTCAACTCGATTACAACCGTAACGTCAGTTAGGAATTAATCTTTTAGAAGTTTGGTATGCTAGTTACCACTTCTTCTATCGTTGCTTATGTCAAACACTTTGAAAATTTGAAAGTTTTAACCTTCAGTGATTGATAATATTTTATTGAGACTTATTCTACACTTTAAAAAATGTGAGGTTCATTCGAGGTTCTTCGTAACAACTCCGTCCCTTTTTTCATAAAGGTGCATCGAACACCTCGACTAAAAATGGCGAGCACATATCCATTACTGGTCTTCAAGGAAGGTTCCATAGTTCTAAAGGTTCTTGGAGGAACCTCTTCAGGAATGTCACACCACGTGAAAGCTGCAT
>JAQGAO010000473.1:0-34084 GCA_034697705.1 Ommatoiulus sabulosus | reverse complement strand
CGCTTGACTTTTCGGACACACCTAAAATTGGTAAGTTTCCAGATATAATTTGCCTCGTGTATGACCAGCTTTACGTTTGCCAAAACATCGAACTATCAATTACTTTCACTAGAAAATCCTCATAAAAGAACTAAATTTCAGATGGGAGAACCACTAAACTGATGGTTAAAATTAGAAACGTTTTAAATTGTTCAAAATACACGCAAGTTTCGTACATGTACATTATACTGTATGCTGACAGCTCCAGTTTGCTTCCATCACCATGAACGGATTAAATTCCTCGATTCCACGCAGTTGCTCAACTTCTGATTTGGATAAAAGTTGGCAATTTCATCCGCGTGATTAAATAATACTTTCTAGTGATTATTAAAGAGGCTTTCGGCTATTTCCGAGTTGAAGGTATTGTCTCTGTCAATAAGGAAATGCGACCACGCGAGGGCATATAGTAGATTGTGACCCGGAAGAAAGGATGTCCCGCTGAAATCATGACCGGGGCATTTTTCGTACACGTGTCGTCCATTACCATTTGAAAACCATGTCGTGTGCTGGCTCACATAGGAAACGAGGGAAATTGGAGACAGGACTATGACAGACGACACCTTGGGGAGTTACGACCCCCCGCCAACGATGATCACATGGGAAAGCCAAAGGTATACATGCCTTCATTAATATGAATGGGAAAGTGAAGGCAAAAGACAAATGACACTCACGCACTTTTGATTAATTGAACAGTCTTTTCCTTATACTTTGTTTTCCAATGGCAAATACACCAGTGTGCAAAGCCGTGGAACAAAAAAACTAAACTTTAATATAGTCTTCAAACAAAAGGCGAAATATCTCACAAATTAAGTTTAAAAATGATGTCTGAGTTCGAGTGACTCCGATGAACCATCTAGGGATTCAATCGCTTAATTATGATGACATGGCATACAGCACGAACATTTTACTGCCAAGAGGTAGAAAATAATTAAAGTAAGAAAATACGAAAAGAAAAAGATGACATCCTTGCTTGTACAGTGTATATAACAACTGAAATTTTGACGTAAACAAGAGTCAATGAGAGAAAGGTTACCAATTCACGTTCAAAGCGTAAGTGTACATATCGTGTCACTTCAAGTAACGTTAAGTTTTAAGAATGCAACACAATAAAACCATAATATTAAGAACTTTGTCCGACACTTAAAGAGAAGAATGCTTCCCTTTGTTCGAGAAATAAATGATGCAACCCGAGACTGAGTACACGAAGAAATGTTAAATGGTCAAAGATTACAAGTATAGCCATAACTTTTTCATGTGATAGCACAGTAAATGTACGTATTTTGCTGAAATTGTATCACCAGATATGGCACATCGATCTAATCACAGTAATATCATGAATCATTGCTAACTTAAGTCTTTGAAATACAGCATATTTCTCTTCCATCGATTTGTATTTCACAATACATTTTTCCACAACATGTGCGGATAACATATTACACACAAATGAAATTATATTTTGAATGTACAGTATGCTCCTACGTGTACAAACTATTTGCGTTGCAATTTAAATATATCATGCAGTATATGGTTAAATAAATTAGATTGCCTAACAAGAATACTTGGCAAATGGTACATATTTCTCTTGTATTTTCTCCAGTAATTCATTGTACAAAATAACCGTTCAATATATGGTTATTTAGCTAAGTTCAATAACATCATTGTGTTATTTTTTAACTGTATTTTTCTATAACCCTATTCTTAAATACGACTGACGCCAATGCATCTGAGTCATTTTCCTTACAAAATACAGTTACAACTTACACAAATGCAATATGTTAATGATTTGTATCATTCGGCAACAGGGTGCTTTTGAGCATTCCATTTTTTCATGAACCCAACATGTGGCTTTCAAAAATAGTTTTTTTTTAAAATATAATAAATACGAATTCATGTACAGTAAGAACGAAAACTTGTCTGGAAAAGCATATGTGAAAGCGGTAGAAAAAAGTTGAGGGTATATACTTATGAAAGGCATATATTTTTCCCCCATTTATATCATCCGCTAGATTATACGACGCCATAAAACCTTTTCTACAAACACAAAAACTATACTTTTTCCTATAAAAAGCCCATTTAGGAAAAGTCAAAAGCAATGTACCGACATACGCACAATGCACCTTTCAAAGAAACGTTGCGTTTCGAGCACATAGTTAACAAAAAGCGTCTCGAAGCAATGTAATACTTCGAGGGAAACGCTTTAAAAAAAAAACGAAAATTGCCAGTTTAGTTTGTTTCAACAAAATCCTCGCACCGGAAATGTGGAAATCAACAAGGAACTCCAGATAGCAGATTTTCTGCACGCTACGAGGGAACAGCGAATGGCATTTCTGAAATGGATTTGACAAAAAAAAAGTTAAATCAGGAATTGAAGAAATGAAAGTCTGACTGCCATCGTTATACTGCCTATTGCAATTTCAAGAGTAAATGTATTCATACCCAATACGAACGTTTATTACATTTCATTGTACTGCGCAGTACTTGGCATTATATGAATTGCTGCCCTTTATGAAAACAATATTCATCTAACTGGCAAGATTGAGATGCAGACGTCGATCCAACATCGGACGAAGGATGATGCCATAAAATAGAAATCTTAAGATAGCGTGAAAATGAACTCACAATTACATTTATGTCACGGATTAAAATTACGTGATGTAATATGAGCTAGCTTTAAAACACCAATTGTGCGAGGAATCTCCTTGCCTCTTTTAGCTCAAAGCTTTAATCCCATCCGATGACCAATTTGCCACGTTGATGAAGTCATGATTCAATTTTAAACTTTTCAAATGCATATTAAGTAGGATTATCCTCGGACGAGTCCTTCATTAATCATTGTTTATTAGCCCGGGCTATTAACATCCAGGCGGGAGGAGTTTGCGCGGACCACGAGGGACTTGCCTCGTCATCCGTCATCGAGAAACAAACGCCAGGCTTCACAATGGTCACCACGCGCCGCATTCATAATGACCAACCGCGTGGAAAAAAAAGTAAAACATGCTTCATTTGAACTCCACTGGATATCCAATATCATTCGCGCGTCCATCTGCAAGTTCGCGTTTATCATTGTGATGGATGCAAAATTTGTATTCATCATCCTACGTGTATATAGGAGGTCATCTATGGACCACTTTTCCACATTTAAAATTAGCAAATATCAACATATCAGCAAAAATCTTGCTTTATTAAAAAAACTAACAACGAGGGGCAAACAATTTTAGTATAAGGGAACACGTTTTGGGCGAATTTGAGCTATTCTGGCCAAATCTTTTATTGCAAGAGCATATCAACTGCAAAAAAAAAAAAATGCAATTTCAAATCCTGCACCAAAACTCCTAAATTCTCTTTATACATATGCGCCCTTTTTGGAGGCTGACACCGGGGCAATAACATTAACAATAACCCAACCAGAGATAACTAACCATGATGCCAAACAACTAACCTGAACATGTTTTAATTTTAAAACTATAAAATATCCCATACTTACCTATATATGTCAGAAGGGGCTGAGACCCCTTAGTACATTATATATATCTCTCTCTTTATACATATGCTTTATTATACCGCTGTCGTTTCAAAAATATTAAAATTATCCCCCGCTCATTCTTATTTTTATCAATTTGGAAAAGTGGGGTGACTTCATATTCTACTGATACCAATTTTGCATTCATTTCACGCAATAATAAACGTTGATCTGTTCATATTTGATATCAAATTTTTTCCGAAAACTTTTAACTTCACAAATCCATCAACTGAAACCCTAAAATTCCTTCACAAATATACTTTAACAAAAATCTTAAAGTTTCAAAACTATTACAAACATCTTCCAGTTTATCAAACGACGTTCGGTTGATTTTATACTATACTCGCCAATTTTCTATTACAAAATCAAAAAATTTAAGATGATATGATTTCAACTAGTCTTTCGTTACAAGTCTCGTCTCAAATCAGTTGGCATACAAGCAGCAAGTTCCAAAGCCGAAAACACACCACCTTCCACACAAAATCAAATCGCGAGTTATAGTTTGGCAAATGCAACCAGCGCGATGAATTTTGCACGGTGCAGCAAACTTAATTTACGTTCAGCGTAGCAAAGAGAAAAAGGGTCCCAAAACCCAATTGCTGGCCGATTTATGGAAACGAGATGACACCGGAGAGACAAAAGAGTGCGAAAAAAGTGCGCCGCATGGGGAACCATGCGAAGCCGATTGCTTTTCCCTTATGGACGCACTACTGTCATCGTGTTTGCATAGAAAACAATTGAATTACCGCCGAGGTAATGGAAGGCTGCGGGCCAATCAGGAGCAGGGGTCAAGGCGACGGCGAACACTAATTGGCTAGGAGGGCGATCAGACGCCAGGCTCCGATAATTCAATTCCGATGGGCGATGGCGTCCAGTCGATCAACGTTCCTAATTGAACCACAAATTTGGGCGCAAGCGTCACATGACTCACCGAGCGTGGACCAGGAAGGAACATCATAGGACCGGCAATGGAGGAGGGGGGTTGCGTGGCCACTGTCATTTGGGATGGCTCTATTCTTCCGCGAAAAATCAAAATGAAACGCTATAGCTCGTGCAGTGGATGCGCCAAAGCGAGCAACATCCGCCTGAAAGGAACCGAAAGGAGGGTAAAAGATACGCTCCACCAAGTTCAACATGCAAACTAAATTATAGCCAGATGATGGACAAAGCTATCAAATCAGACCGTGCATAGCCAGTTCTGAATACAAATAGAACTAAAATGGAAAAGATGCCGTACGTGGCCGACGCATGCTGGAGATGGGGGTTGTCAAAAGAGGTTTCAAATTTAAATTCAAGGAGAACGTTTTATAGAAAAATCAAAGATGATAACAACGAGGGTACACTCGGTAGGTACACGTTGGCAAAAACGTTAAGTCAGTTTCAAACTCAAAATGGTAAAAAGGTACATTTTCCGAACTTATTTCCAGAACAAATTAGAACTTGCGGATTATAATTGTCAAGTTTTTAAGGTGTAGACGAGTATATTTTATCGATTTATCACTTTAAATTCTAAGTCTCTGGTTTTTCAAGTGCTTAAAATTGTTGGTTCGGCAGATTGGTATTCCACGTAAAACGCTAGTAAACGCTAGAAATTGGTAATTAAAACTTTATTAAAATAAGCTATAGTTGAAAATTTAAATTCAAATATTCATAAACATTTTCGCGTTTAATGACAAAAAATATATAAAACGAGTTTTTGATATTGTTGCGATGTTAATCTGACCAGTTACGTTAGGGGCCACCATCAATCTTAATCAGTACTATCGGGCTTAAACTTCTCGATTTTTAGCCCGACGCTTATCAAAACAGCTTATAGTTTTCAAGAAATTAGCTGAAAAAGTTAGGAAGACGGCGCCATCTATTGTCAATTTTCGAAATTTTTCATTGATATCTTTATCAAAATACACATTATTGAAATCATCAAAGCAGGTACATTTTGACATTGAAAGAGATATTAAGTTGCCGAGGAATATAAAATTAGGTTGTTGAAACGAATCCCGCATAACTGAAAAGTTTTTTTTCAAAATTGATTTTAGCACCGAGGCTGCCCCTGTAGAGCAGCAATCAATGATAGCATTTATGCCGTGTAAGGAAGAGACGCATCCGTTGGAGATAAAGGTATGGCAACAACTCAGATCGCTGTCTCTCTACTTGTTTTTAATCTTATTACATGTAGTATGCATATTTTCCCACTACAATATAAATATCTCATTTGGTGTAGTAAAAAATGGCAAGGTTATCTGATACTGCAGTACATCAGTCTTTACTCGAAATTTCACAGTTCAGATGGGGTCTTTTGAGATCAGATGATTTTTACCAAGGACAAACCAACGAGGCCCTTCATCGGAATGTATTCATGAAAGACCACAGATCAATTAGTTGTGTCAGTGGGAAACATCAGAGCGGATATGCATCTGTGGCATATTATTTAAGTATGTTATACCAAAAAATATGCTACTCATAGACTCATTCCGCAGATTTTTACAAAGCACTGCGACACTCGATGAATTTGGCACCTATCTATAGTGAACGTCTGAAGCCAGTCCAATGGAGTGCGCACATTATTATATTTGGAGTGCGCAAATTATTGTACTTGAACTAGCGCAGTTTGGCTTCCATGTACGCGACTTCTGGCGCACTCTGTACTGAACATTGAGTTGAAGAAAGAAATTACTTAACTTCTTTAAGTTCGCAATTTGTTGTATTTGCGAAATAATTACTCGGCAAAAATTCCCCGACCCGCATTTCCCAACGGAGCAAAAGGCAGGATAATTGCAATTAAAATAGTACTTAAAGAAGAAAACAAACTCGAACCGAGTACAATCGCAACTTTTTAGTGGCAATTGCACAAATTTTATTTTCTCGCATCCCATTATACCTGGCGAACGCACAGCCTCCAAATGAACTAATAAAATCGCAAAAGTACGAGTGCGAAGCCTTTCTCTACCGTGAAAAACGCTCTGGGGATTTTTAATCCAATTACAGGGGAGGCAGCGCCATCATTTCGCCATCACTATTCAAATTTTCATCCGGAGTTTACAGCATCTGCATTGCTCGATTGGCTCGTTGCTGTTGCAGCATTTCAATGATGTTTAGTTTATGGTCTGCATAATTATTTCGTCCACTTCCAGCAGCGTTTGACCCTTCGGTGACCGAAAGGTTAGGCGTTATTAAAAACATGGCCTCGGGGTAAAAGGGGCTGCTGGAAGAGGCTAGGCGAAGCCTCAATATCGAACTACATTGTAGGTCTATCGGTGTAGAGTCCAACTCGGGTCATAAATTACTGGGGCTATTTATTTATAGGCCTAGGCTTACACACAATCCTTATCCTCTATAAACACAATAAAGTGCAGCTAAGCCCAAGAAGGTCTATCAGAAGTCTGCCATTGGATCGGCATCTATATATTTCAAAGAGGGGATTCATCGTCACGTTATGCTTCATCAAACTCATTTCCGATTTCCGAAAGCAATAACAGTTTCCTCCCGTGAGTCACGACGACGGCTCGTGACGTCACGAATGTACGTGGGAAAGCTGCCCTTTGTTCCCGCACAAACTGAGCCAGCTTTTTTGAATTTGAAAATGCGCAGGAAGGTGTAGATATACAGTACGTGGACGTGATCCGAAACACTAACGCTCCAATGTATAATCCATGGAGCTTACTTATAGTACCGAAGTGATAAAGCATTTTTTTAGATTAGCGTGACATAAGTCAAAACTAATAGGATTGTGCAACGAATATGGCTTATCAATTTGGGTCTCGGTTACATACGAGTCGTCCATATATGACGATCCAAGAATGTAATCCTGATTTCGATACAGTGAAACCTGCTACTTTGAGCACCTCTATACATTGAAACTCTGTGAATATTTAGCACTTTTTTTCGGCCCGCATTTTTCTCCATAGAAGCCCATGTTAAAATTTTTCTATACATTGAACTCGTCATACTAATGCTAAATTTAACTTTGTAAACTGAGCAATTTTTTAAATCGTAATTCATTCTACTGTACAGTACTGCATTCTGTACTCTAAAGAGCTGAAAAGAGGATGGAAGGGTTTATATTAAGGAAATGTGGGATGAAAAATCCAAACTAGTCGAGATGATGCTAATTCATATGATAATGTGACGCCCTAATTTCAAGTGTAGCCAATTAATGACAGAAAAGACCATCATAGAATGTACAACTACATTGCACGGGCTCGTATGATAATCGTCCAACGATGCAGCAGTTGTTAATTTCTCACTTTTTTAAATAAATGCAATGAAATACAAAATCATTATATTAATAAGATGTTGAGTAGTCAAAATACAGTACATGTATTAAAAAAATTAATCATATTTTTGAATGTCTTCTATATATTGAACCCCTGTCGACATTGAACGAATTTTACCGTCCCGGAAGTGTTCAATTAATGTATGCAGTTGACTAATATGGTTTCAACTTTTTCAAAGTTTTTAAATTGCTTATTTTTTCTTGTGCAACCGCTTAAAACGTACGTAGGACATATTATGCTGCGAGAAAGGCGATAAAGCTGATTTTATCAGAATGGGTTTGTCCCGTCCTATTTCCAGATTTCAATGCAATTAAGTGAAATGAAGAAACAAAGCCATTTCAAAGAGACGTTTGCCCAGTCTAGTACTTTTTGCAAGAAAAAAAATTTCAAAGATAGAGACAATAGCGAGGAGAATGAGGTTTAGAGAGAATGTTTATAGGGAGGAAGCTTGCGTATTATGAAATCTCTGCAGGCTAAATATGATACAAGGAAGGGAGTGACATAGCCTTATCCCGTCATCAAAATAATAAAATTTCCAAATTAATAAAAGCACTTGCCAAAAATGATGGCCGATATTTCGTGTACGAAAACGCGATGGCTTCCAGCCAGATTTTAATTGGCATTCAGGAAAGATAATGTTTCACTTCTTATATTAATAAGCGGAACGCAACATATTGGCCTACTGCATTGTGTCGAGCGCATCCATAAAATTTAAAAGAAGAAGAAGAAAGTGAAGAGGCGACGCATTCATTGCTCTTTTAATAACTTTCAAATTGCCTATTTCGTTGCGAATTGCGAATTATGAGAAGCTATTTGAACTTTCATTTTTCCAGGACGCCCGAATGCGAAATGGGTTCAAACGAATTAACCCAAATGTAATTTTTCAAGCGAACACGGCGCTTTTATGCCGCCAGTTTCTCACGATTAAAAGTTTAGTATACGGAGGCAGTACTGCTTCACTACCTAGACAACGAAACTGCTCAAATCAAAATGTGGTTAATGAAACGGTGAGTGCTGTAATAACCGAGCCGATTTATCGTGTGTCAAGGCCATTATCTTAATAATCAACACTTATCATCGCGCCATCTAGTTGTGAGGAATAAGGAACGAAGTCATGTGACCAGTGATCACTGCTTCTTTACACGTAAATATTCGAAAACGGCAACTGGTCCAAGTGAATTAAGTCCACATTTTCAAAGGCCCACATCTTTTGTTAAACCCAAAACGAGTTACTGATAGTAAAAGTTTGAAATCTGCACTTAATATGACCGGCATTTTTATTTTTGCATTTCATGAGTAATGGTCGAATGCCTATAACATGTAAATGTAATTACATGTATTTGTTAGGTAGAGCAATTGCTTCGCAAGAGTGCTTATGCTTTAGTACTCTTTCAAGTGTTACCCAGATCTAAAGATTAAACTAAATTCCATTCATACTTTAATGATGCTTTAATCTTCTGCGCAAACTGGATGAGTATAGAAGTTTTCGTTCAAGTTTATTCATACCATTCCATTGTGGTAATTAACATAAATTAAGGATACAAATTCCAACAAGTTTTACGCAAAAAGCAACGTACACATAAACCCAATCTTATAATTAATGCATTAACATAAACACACAAAAAGGAATTTAAATTTTGATCAGATGTTACAGATTGTAAACATTAGGTCTGTATGGATGAGAACAAACTGAATGCTTATACTTTCGACGTGCTTCTTTCAGCTTCTTTCCAGCTTGTTTTCACCTTCTTGTTTCCAGCTTTAGGGCGCACAATGAATGCTGATATCAGCGAGATGGTCAGTGTGCTGGGTAGCGCCACTGCATGCGTTATTCTAGGTGAAACATTCCGCGTAATTAGCATCTCATAATGAGTGGGGGACACGCTTTTACGGTACATAGGCGGCATACAATCGATGGCTGCACTTTTGACCAATAGTGATCTGTGTGCCACTCTGTGTCTTAGAAATCTGCTTTCAGATTTCCAAACAAGAATTTTAAAAACATTCTTGAAAGCTTATAAGTGCATTTAAAACGCATGCCGCATTCTTATCCCGCTTGGTGGCGCTAGTGTACGCCGAGTGGTAAGCGCCTGCAATAAGCATTCTGCGTGTTCATACCCTATGAAGAGCTAGCTCTTGTTCACATAAAACTGAGAACAAGCTTTTGCTTAAAATTTACTCATAAATTTTGGAGCGAGCCATTGTGTTGAATGAGAAAACATGACTTCGGTGAAAGGGGTCGCTTTGAATTAGACGATCAGGGGTGACATCATATTTTTCATCCCGCATTTAACGATCGTCTATGGGTTATCTTTCGCAATAGAAATTGCATATTAAAAATCATTCCAATGATTTATATCCAGCCAGAGTCCTGGTGTACCTACAGCGCCCTTTATGCCCTCACCATGTTCGCTCTTCCAAAGCTCTATCACACTCATATTAAATTCCTGTTAATATCCGGGTGTGGATATCAAGGGGTTACCCAAACCAACTGCATTGGCACATATTCGTGCGTGGCAAAAGGGGGTAAAACAAATATGGATATAAGCAGGGTCAGAAAATCATGTTTCAAAAAGATAGTAAAAAAGGCTTGAGATCAGCAAACGACATAAATAAATCATGTATGGACCAAATTATCTCTCCATTAAATAGGAAATTGAATTGCGTACCCTTTCGATAATGTACTAAGACAGGATGGGATATGACTCCACCAAATGCAGATATGCGAGCCATTGAAATTTCATTTCAAGTACATTAAAATATGAAATTTCAGACGATCGAAGGCACGGTGCAAAGCACTTTCGCAGAAAAAGGCTTACTACCGGTAGCTTATGAAGCCAGCGTCGATTAACATAGATTAGAGCATATGATAACGCATTTTTGTCACGTACCCATGAATCCATGGACAAGACTTGCCATATGTTTGCATATGATTCAGTAACTCATTGTAAAGCAGATAATTTGAGGGATATTTTGCCATGCTTGCCAAAGTCGTGAAATTTAAATATTTTCAAAAACCTGAAAAAGTTTATCGGATAAAAACTTCTTGCAAAAATCCATTACCATTTACAGTATAGGAATTAGATTTATCTAGTCGAAAGTTATGAAATACTGTAAATGAATTCTTGCATGCGTGGATACTAAATTAATAATGGATCAAACGTATTACCTGTTACTTGCATTTGCATTAAATAATAATTAAGTACACTGACATCACTATAGCTCATCTCACGATCATAACATTTATCAAAAAACGGCTGATATGACGACACATTTTCATTTCAGGAACATATCCACCTTAATTAATCGAGTTTGAAGGAATTAAGAGAAAAAGGTTTTGGTGCATGACATAAATTGGACATTAAAAGCATAAATTACAGCGTCATATTTCGATAACTCATGCATGAAATTTCAGGCAAAAATGGCATGCACCGATTTTGATATTTGTTTGGTTTAACATTTCCAGGAAGATGACGTTATAACGAAGTTTTGGATAAGCGATCGTCAAAGATTAACGCAATTGCTCGACAATCGTCCCTATGGCTGCCATTTTATATTAAATCGCCAATGGCTTTGGGATGAATCACGAGTGCGCCAAAAGCCTCATCCCGCTCTCAGGTTACACGAGTCGTCATTCAATTACCGAATTTTTTGAAACTTTATACTCGAACAGAGATTAAGTATTCACGAAGCAATACAATTTAGATTGAAACAATTAAATTCAACAATTTTACGAGTTAGTGACAGAGTGCATGCGTGTGCCTCTGTCAAGTCCACCCCAACGCAAAAAAGGGACCCTTTCAAATCCCCGAAGCGAACCTGATTGCAGGGTAAACAAGAGAAACGAATTCGGGTGAAATCTTTTGGAAATAATTTCAATATTAGCAGGAACAAAACGTACGTGGCGCATACAGAACACACCATTAATTGTATTGAATAAAAAGAGACGAAAAAAAGCGATGATTAGGAGGCGCATAAGCTGATGAATGCAATGGGAAACTCGCGTGCATTGATGTGGTAGGTTTTAATCAAAAATATTTAACCGTCACGTTCGATTAATCTCATTTAGAGGTGCATTAGGGCAGAAATAAAGCAAGCATTTGACGTA
Organism: Ommatoiulus sabulosus; assembly: GCA_034697705.1. Classification (NCBI taxonomy): domain Eukaryota; kingdom Metazoa; phylum Arthropoda; class Diplopoda; order Julida; family Julidae; genus Ommatoiulus; species Ommatoiulus sabulosus. The sequence goes on along the minus strand of JAQGAO010000473.1, from coordinate 22,143 downwards.
ATTTTTTAATTCGACGAAATAAACGTTGATTAAAAGTTAAATTCCACTAAATAACATTGTACTAGAGAGATGACTGAATTTCAGGGAAGTTCACTGATGCAGTTCGTTTAATTTCATATAATACAACAGCATGATTTTACATTATTTTACCTCTTGCCCTATACTTGCAATAAAGCCGAGAGTTAAAAAGGGGAATATAGTGTAAAAACTAATCAATGTTCTCACCTAATTCATATAGGAAAGTTAGCTTACAAAGGTTTATGTCAACCTTAAAATAGGAGACGTCGTCTTTTATACTATTTAGAAAATGGATGCTCATCCCTTCCAAGATGTGGGACTCTGTGGAGTGAAACACCGCTTAAACTTCAGTTTTAGGGTAAACATTTCTAGATCAACTATCCGCATAAATGGTTTTCGGTCCATCTCGAAAACTTCATAGCATGACCACGCACATTGTTAAGATTGAATTTGATCTTTTATGTTTAGTGTTCTATTCAGTCATTTAAAAAACAAAATTTAAATAAAATAGTAAACTTATTTTAACGCTGGGACGATAAAGCAAAATTGCAACATTTATAAAATATGTTTCAAAAGAAACAAACTAAGGTCTGTATTGATCTATTATTTTTTTGCAAACCAGTAGACCAATTCATAACTACTAGACGAAAATTACCATTTATGCAAATAAGATTGGTTGATTATGTTTGCTGGGAGTTTAGGGAGCAGTAACTAAAGGTTAGAGGCCAAATATTTAAGCCACACAACAATAACTGCAAAATTGAATTAAAATAGATTGGTTTGATGGTTTCAATCATTTGTTGCGAGTTTTTGCTTAGAACTTCGTTCAGAATCGTCAACCGTGGTTATCCAAAAAGTTTTCAATTACTGAGTGGATAAAAACTCCATGCCACACCAACTCTAGCTTATATTACTGAATTTCCACCACAGCCTAGCGTTATATTAGCATACAGAAGAAAATTATATAAAAAAAACGCAATCAAATGTCAGACTTGCTCTCGGATTTTTTTTCAAGAGCCCTGAAAGTAATAACACACGCGGATATTAACGAAACCCTTAAAATCCAATATTAATAAGGATTTCTATATGCAAAGCAGATATCAATTTGAAAATTAGGCTGAGGGTAACCCTTGCTTCCGACTGATATCCCTATCGTTATTGCCATCAAGTCGTATAGGATTGCCAGAAATGGTAAGCAGTTGCACTAATCAGACTACCTTAATTACCATATCCAGCAAAGCGTAAATACACCCTCCTATTTTATTATTAAATAAAATGGCAAAATTGTCCATCTGGGAATTTTTTGCCCGTATGCAAATGAGGTAAAACACCGAAAAAAAAGGGTAGGGGTGGTGTTTGGGCCTATGCAGTCCATGTGCGAACGAGGGTGCAAAGACACAGGAGCGACTCATCCTTTTGAAACAGTTTTTTATGCGGGGACCCGAGTGGCAAATTTGTTTTAATTCAAAGAGAGATGAGGGCCCTCCTACGCTACAGAATGGCGTTTGATGAGTGCAAAAATTAAGGTTGATCTGGGCGTAAGGGGTGGGAAAGTGGGAGCATCCACGGACAACTACGTTGGCAACAGCTGGCAGAGACACCAATGAGTCACTGGGCTTAGCATTGACTTTTTACCCAAAAATCGTAACAAAAAATCCGTGGCGATAATGAAGTCCGTGAGCAATGGGGGCATTTTGGCACCCTGCATTGTTCTTTGTATGAGCATCTCGCAAGAATGCAATTCGTTAACGCCAATGTCAAGTTGGACAGCACCCCACTAGGAGGCGCGCTGACACCACAAAATTTTGAACAAAGAGTAAGCCCCTGGCAATGTAGGAAGGGGTATTAAGGGGGGGAGGAAGAAAAGGCAAGGAGGGTTACAGGATAGGAAGTGTAAAGGATTAAAAGGACAGGGCGTAGAGCAAGGATGAATGGGAACATCGATTGTGCCATGAGAAGTTAACTACCAACTTAACATAGGAAATTATTTCCCGGCTGCTGCATGGTAGCCGAAAAAAGTCCCCCCATCACCGTTGAAATGATCACTAATCATTAGAGGCGAAAAAGTTTAATGCGCGTTTATCCCCTTCACTCGCGCCTCGGACGTAATTACTACGAATCACTGCGAGTTGAAAATGTACAACAGTCAAAAGTACAGAAATGTGCAACGAGTTCATTAACATATTAAACGTCCATTGTTGGGGTCGCCTCAATTTTGACCGTCTGAAATGGCCTCGACAACTTGATTCATTGTTGTTTATTGCAGGCTTAATGCCGATTCGGCAAAGCGCTTCAATCACTTAATCACCGTCGCAATTTACCATCGAGCGAAGGGCAGAACTGTACGATAGTTCCTTACTAACGGTAAAAAGAACAGTGAATTTAAGGGAAAATGCCAACAAAAGTTACGAGTGAATGTAGTGTAAAAATAGTATTGTTTTAGGCACGTTTTCCAATGTAATACTCATTCGAAATATGAAAAGGAAGTTAATGCTTGACAACAGATTTCCTACTGAATTTAAAAACATGTAATTTTCAGCTCTAGCTTAGCATAATCTTTATGCCAGCAAAGACATGCACTCTAAAATTGCCCTACAATATCAAGTACATGTAGGTGATCAAATATCGATGCTCTTTGTACATCTTATACTGTAGATTGGGGATCTATTTTTCTATCACTTCCTATCGAGGAAACATTGAAACGTTTGGGGTCAAAAGAAAGATTATACCTCGGCATATAACAATATAGTTTAATACATGTAGTTATGGGGATATGAAACTAAATATTTCAATGAAACCATTATTTGAAATGTTGTAGTCAAGGCTGACTTTGAAATGAACAATGCAACGCGATACATTTAGCACAGTACGTATACACATTGAGTTTTCTTTTCAGGGGCTCTGATTCAATTTGAAAAAAAAAAAAAACACACACACACCCAAATAGCATTTTTCTCACATTTCAAAGCAACTATTAAAACTTAAGCTGATGCATCAGAAGATTTGCGTGTGTACGCTCCATGCATGAAATCTGGCTTTTATTACCCATATGTGATAAATCGTCTAACTTCATCGTGGACCGAGATGGTTTTAGGATTCGTAATAAATGAAGCTTATGTCATCCCTGATCCCTTAAAAAATTGGGATCTCATATTATCGATTTACTTAATGTGGGCAATAATACAGAGATGGCATGGAAAATATTAAATCCGGTCGGCATATAAAGTGGATTTCGTTCTCTATCAACGTATTTTTTTTTTTCTGAAATGCTATCAATGCCTTTATATAGTCAAAATTCCTGACCGTGCAGTACTGTATATCATTACGTTCCCTCCAAGATTAAACACACTCGAGCATAGGTTGCAGGAAACTCCCGGAGTCCTAACAAAGAATTTGGGATCAAAAAAATTTGTTGGCTAACGTTTCATAATTTCCATCGATGATGAATGGCTACTGCGGAATTTCTGACCCCATACCGTCCATCCCCACATAGGAGATAAAAAGCAGGAGGGGTGAAATGCAGCCAACGAAATCTGCAAAATGTGGACTTTCTCCAAAAACAACGTAAGCCTGCAGCCAAACCTCTTTCTGCTGGGCACAGAAGGGACATATGAAAGAAACTATACGAGAATGTCCGGTAATGTTGAAAATGCAGAATTGCCAGTAATCGAGAATCTAATGAATAGGGAAACAAACATGGGAGTTTTGCCACCTGGTTGGCTGCAGGGTACTTAAAGGGTGGTGCAAAATACTACCCAAACTGAAGCAGATGCCCATTTTACGAGAATGTCCTTGAAGGGAGATTCGAAAGCATATTCGAGTCAACTGCATCTCCTTCAAAACGTCGGATAGTTAAAGGGACCTTAGTAGGGTAGAGCTTCCCCTCCCACAGCCCTCTTTAATCCTTATACACAATATGAAGGCATGGAGGCACTATAACGTTCAATATGTATCATTTTCTATTTGCTTAATGCGTTTTGGCCAAACGCCATTTTCAAACAGGATTTAGGAATGCATCCCACAAAAGATTTTCCATATAAATGTCGGTTGGCGCAACGAATGTCCGCTCCCATTAAATTTTTGCATTTTTTAAAGCACGGATGTTTGAAGCTAGTGCACTTTCAGGTTCCATGAACTATGTTAAACAATGATAAAACACCAAAAAAGCATCCCATTTAGAATTAACTATACATATACTCTTGTTCATATAATGGTAATTTTAACTAGAAGAAACAGTTTGATTTATTTTTAAAGTTGTCATTCACCCAAAAGAAATAACTTGTTAAAATTTTAACGTGGCAGAGGTTATTATCCTAAAATAACTCGGCATCAATGACATTTTCAATCGATTTGGGTGAAATGCTCAGCATTTTTTTAACAGGGCAGTAATTCCAAATGCATGCATGCATGGAAAAAAGTTTATACCAATATGTTTTTTGTCGAATTTGCAGACGCAACAAGAGGCGGGATATTTTAGTTTTACTCACAGAAGGCTCTTTCACGCGTCCAAAACATGTACTTTTTTGTTAGAAACAGCGCCATCTGGGTTCAGCTTGGAGTCAACGTGCTCTGCGCGCCCAAGAGCTTAGTGCAAAATATATTATAGACACGGCAAGCTGGTGTTTGCTTTTCGGATGAGCACCGCAAGGTGTTTGCGCTATTTCCAGTCTAGCTAGCCTATTAATCGTAATGAAATGCAAAGCAATTTAAGGGAAAGCCAACGTATAGCGAAGTAATTTGTGTGACGATGTGCAATTCGGGCATTCAAATTTGCCTTCATTATGAATAATAAATGCCCCCGAGTTATGCAAACCTCTTCTGGGAGCTTCCAAACTGCGGTGCAGCCTCGCACTCCAACTCAACCCAACGTACGCTCAATAAAACAATGAAAGATTAAAATCACACGTCAATTTATAATTCCTGTGTGCGAGACTGCGCTCAAATTGCATTTCCACTTTAAATGAAGAAAAAAAATATATTTCGCAAAGTCGATGCAAATGCGTTTAATTGCATGATACAAATATCGAAAGATGAAGATACCGGCCCTCTTTTTTAAATGGTGCTTAATATGCATGACTCGGTAATACGGCTGGAAAAATAATCAACATATAGGAAAAAGGTTTACGTGGGGCGAATTTTTATGGGGATCGAGGATTAACTGTCGTCATATTGTGATTGTCAGCTATTTATATTTCATGAACGAAAATGCCATTTTTTCATTTCGAGTTATAAAGAATTAAACAATGTGTCAACTATAATCTTTGATTCACTGTGACAGAATTGGATTGCGATTGCAATCACATCAGACCTGCGTACTTCAAAATGCTTCAAAAATAATACGGTTTTGTTTACCAGTCTTAATGCTCATGAAAAAAATGCTTTATATTGATGAAGGGGGGTGGCGAGGGGAAGGGCATAGTGTGTTATGACGCATCTAGTGGTATCCTAACTTTCAATGTTCTAAAAGAAAATGAATATCTTGCAGTTCTTGTCTTTAATAAAAGATTATAAACATCCGGCACACTCAAAAATAAAATAACAGTAGCCTATATAAAGATGTAAACTTGACTTAATTCTTACTTGTAGCGAAATTGTCATATACATGTAAAAAAAAAACGAAAGTGAGTCGATTTTACGTGACTTTAAAAAAAAAATATGGAATGCCTGAGGAGGTAAGTGCACTCAAAATTAATTTAGAATACATGTGTAGATATCACACCTTTCAAGTTATTTCAGTTTTAGGGACCTTGATTGTATTACATAATTTTATGAAGATATGTGAAAAAATGAAATTATTATATGCTTGAAGTTTCACTTTTTGAAAGCGAAATAATTTTTCAATTTGCATGTATGTTGCTTGAAATGAAATGACTGAAACATGAATGTGGGCAAACACCCAAGACTTAGATGTTATCAGTGATTGCCTACATTCAGGGGAACACGTTCAAGGTGCTCCGTTTAGCCCTTAACTAAAAATAAACGGCTTTGCCTAAATTAATCTCCATATCTGTATTATTTTTATTAATCTGCATAAATGTACACTTTTCCCTTTTACGTGTTTAACGAATCAGGAGCGCCGATTTCACATTTTATGACTAGGAAACCAAATTACCTTGATGCATTTTAACACTTTAAATGCGTATGGGCCCGGGCTAAAGTGCCATCAAATCAAATAAACCCGGCTTTATTATCTTCAGTGTAAAACTGGAGGCAAACAAAAGGGGTCGGAATGGGCTAGGAAGAAATTATGCAATATTCCAATAGAAATATGCATAGAAACCTCCTGGAATTGGGCACTTCATGGACTATTTCGGGAGAGCCTAAGCTAAAGAAATTTCTTCCAGGAATTTTAAGCACATATTACGTCCATGATGCTTGTAAGGCACAATAATATAAACAAAGAGAAACTTACAACGTATTAGTTAGACTCGTTATATTAAATTTTCTTATATTTACTAGCTGCACATCAGTTGCTATAAGGTTACAAATAGCGATATTAATTGTACATGTAAATATTTTCTCTATTTTCCTTACAAAAATATAATTATGTTTTTATTATATATATGTCAGAAGTGGTTGAGACTCCTTAGTGCATCATATTTTTATTTCGTTACCAAATATTGCAATATGGCATCACATTTATTTGCTCCTAAACGATGAAGAATAATTCATACCGATATAAAAAGGCCCATATCCCACAGACGTTAACTTGAGCTGTTTAATTTTAGAAGTTAGGTGATACGTTTTAGGGGTGCCCTAAAATAGAGGTTTTACTGCCCTAATAAGTTCACGCAGCTTAGTCACTGCTCATGAATGAACATACACGCATTTAGATATTATACTAAAAAAGATGGAAAGATATAGTCAAACAGAAGTACTCCATACTGGCTGGCAAAGTGGATTGCCATTTTTGCAAATTAGCTTTAAGGTAGGTAATTTTAATTCGTCGGAAAAGTGGCCATTACACAGAGGGACAAGGTTACTTAACGTAATGCAATGGAAATTGCAATTTCTGAGATGGGCTTTCCAACTGTTCCACCTTCACGCAGTAACCATATACTAAGGGCTTAAAAACATGAATAATAAGAGATAAGCCCGTACATTGGAGTGGGTGGATATAGCGCGGAGGGGATAAGCCGAAGTGGGGGGATGGAGATAAACTGGGTGATAAGAGCGGTAAAGCCATTGGCCTACCTGCCTAAAACCCCTTTTTTCAATGGATTTTGGGAGAAAGTTTTTAAATGAAGATAAGGGAGTGGATAAAAGGGTGATTGCAGCACCCACTGGATGGCGAATGTTATTACTGTTCGTAAAAAGCCTCTAGAGGACCACGCGTGATTTATATTCAAAATCTAATTTGCATAAAGTAACCGTGACGAATGCATGACCGGGGGTAACAAATTAAAACTAAACAAACATGGATAAAAGCCATTACTGTAAGCATGGGATTGCAATTACAACACGGTCACAAAGGAAACTAAAAAACACGGATAGTCATCGCAACAGTCAATTCGCCCTCTTTTCCTAAAACTCAATTTACCCCATTCATCACTGCTACATCAAATGATTATTTTAGAACATGAAATTTCCCCGTGACCGGTTTTGAAACAGAAAAGCAAACAACTAGCTACGACGTTTGGATATAATGTAGTTGCGCTGAATATCTGTAGGGATTCTACTAAAACGTTTTCATAGTGGAAATATTTACTGTATGCAAAATGTGTAATGCTATACACAGTACATGTACGTTCAAATAATGTATTATGAACCGAAATCGGATATTTCAAAACAAAAAGTTTTCAATTATTCACGAACTCAATGTGGCAAAAAACCTCTGAGAAAAACATTACCATGAAGTTATATTTGCACTTTTAAATTATTGCGTACATTTTTGTTAAAATATAGACTTTAAAAATGCCAATGCCATTCAGCACACATGAACATATTGGGTATGAAAAACCAAATCACATTTTTCAGAAAATTAATTCGGTATATTTCTAAATTCTTACTAATAATTACAATACGCAAATAAAAGGAAATGGTAGTTTTCTTGAATTACTTGGAATTTTTGCCAGTAAAAATTGTTAAAATAAACTTTTTGACCCAATTAAGGGATATCAAATGCTAATCTCCTTTTAATTACTGCTTTCAGTGATTGATCGAGAATTCTTTCTGATCCCTGGCAAACTCCTGTAAGTTTGCAAGACTCGTCTAGTGTTGGAAGATTTTGCTGCAACAGAGAAACTTTTTTCTAATTTCCACTGGAATCTTCTTGACAAGTGCAATTCATACATGTTCACCACGCGTTCCGAGCTTAATCGCTAATTCTCATGAACCTCCGTGCACGGATTCACTCAACGTCATTAAATGATTTTTCATCCATTGATAAGATTTTTTTGCCAATGACAGTTCCATATAGCTTCACATAGGGGGAGTCCCTCAACCCTATAAATAACCGTATCAATACATTGCTGCGTCCAGTATGCAAATTTCGTCCTTTCATCTCCCAGCCATTTCCAAACCACATAGCCCTCATTTTTTCCCTACCCTGTTTCTCTTATTGTATTTTTCCATATATACATAGCTATTTTTGAGGCATAAGAGGGGGGATAAAAAGAGGGGTTGCTTAACAAGCCAGCACGTGTCATCTCCACTACGCCTACGTTTCCGTGCAACTTCACCCCCCCCCCTTATGAATCACAACCAAGCACGTCATCAACCCTCTGCTTTCCAAACGCCAGCGTGGCTTTGGTCCTAACCGTTTTTCATTCATGTGCTAAAATGTTGCGGTGTGGGACCCATTGCAATTTACTTTAAACAATTTTCGTGTCGTTTCGATACACTAGCCTATTTTTCCCTGTCCAATTTCGGAACGTTCGGATGGGCGCTTACGGTTCTGGCCACTTTTAATGTCTTTCTCATCTCCAATTTCTCTTTCCTTGGCCTTTGTTGTGCCAATTGCACTCGCTATTACATATACGCTTTTATATATCTCCTCTATCGTTGACCGGCCCATTACGATCCAATCCAATATCGGCACCAACTATGCCGCGCATTTCAAAGACAATAATTTTGTGGTCAGCTACCAATATCTCCGCGCACCCCCATCCCGGCTTCATCCCATTTAATTAAACTTCTCACAGCCCCTATATACTGTATTGTATATATATATTTTTTTATTATTATTACTTCGGAGATTATATGAATAGCTATAGCAGAAATCCTTGGCATAGCAACTTCGCAAAAACCATGAATATAAGAAGTTTCGTTTTAGGAGGGTTTGCAAACTTGGAAAACACAGCCAGGTTTGCAATCAAAGCAAAAGTTTCTAGAGAAAATCCAAATCGACTAAATTTTACAAAAAGAGCTAAAAGGGCAAAAAAAACGATAACCAGGTTGGAAACTATACTGGATATAGTCTGTTCTTAACAAAGTAAAGGTGAAAATCATATAGTTTTATTATCTTTGTACAGTACTAGCACTTCTCATACGTTCTTTGATGATATAATATTTTGAGTTACAGACCAGCTGTCCCATCGCCATTCCGTTCCTGAACGACTCGCTGCTTAACAACCCAACAATGTTTTAGATTAATCTAACTGCAGTTGCACTAAATTTGTTTTAAATTAGACCCACTTCATTAGCATTCTTCCGCTAAATCAAAATATGTTACTTTTGATTTCCTTCACATTCCATTATTGACATCAACATCTCTGTTGATGCGATGAACATTGGGAATGACAACAATTTTTTGATCACGCCCAACGTTATCCCCATTGGATTTAGTGTAGTGATGAAATGAAGACTGCATTATCATTTTCCTTTAATCGTTAATCCAAATTACCGTTCTTGACGTCAACAAAAATTAGCCCCAATACACATACAGTGTAGATGTACACTGTATGCACTGCTGACGTCATACGAGGACGGTCATCGTGGTTTAACGTAAATGGATCCCCCAAATGGCCTCCCTCCCTCCTTGATGGCGACGTGCTTTTTTGGGTCAGTGCTTCTCTGGCTCATATTTCTGGACATTTGTCACGGGGAGGGGGTTTGAATTATAAGGTAACCTTATCGTTTGAAATGAATTTGAATTAATAGCGTACAGAGCGAAGCGCAGGGATGAGTCACGGGGATTTCACAAAAGATAATTTCACAATTGATCCACGTTAAATATTTTTTTTTCGGTTTTAGAGGATGAAGGGAATTCGCATGAAATAGTATGATAAAAATGTATAAGAAATTAAAAGTGATCGGTGAAATCGCGCGGAACATAATACTTACGAGTCCCCCCTAAGCTGGAATACCCATGTGACCGATACGATTGGGCTGAAATGGGTCCTTGGGGTAAAGGGTTTGGGTGCCAAAGGGCGCCTCCCAATATAAAACTCAAAATAAATTATCGAAATTGATGTCAATATTTAATCTCATTTAAACGATTTTGGGGACCGTAGCGGTTCAGTCATCGTCAGGGTGAAGGAATTAACGTTTTTTTGCAAATGGATATGGGATATGGAGCCCCTTATGCAAAACTGTGACTATGTGCTAAGCCAATTTGGTATTTATGCATCATCGAATTTGAACAAAAAAACTAATTCAGCAAATTGAAACCGAGCGTGCAATAAAACAGATATGGCAATAAAAACATGCATTGGAGTGAATATGTTAATATGCAAATTAGCAATGGGGCTATTGTTACACCAGAATCGCATTTCTTTATTGTTCAAGTAGTTTCGCAACGATTGATTAAAATAACACGTAAAATATACGGGAACCCAAAATATACATATGTATATGCCGGACTATATACTTACTGTACTTGTATATACATTGTAACTCTTTATCATACTAATTAATAAATTACATTAGAATAACATTACAGTTATAATAATTGCAAAAAGCAATGATGGATTTGTTTAAATACGTGTTTCATAAAGTTGCTGATAAACATGTTTTGAGGAATTTTCATCACAGCGGCTAATGCTCAATAATACTACATGTAAATCCCCACATTTTCGAAAATAGCATACAACTGCATCGGTGATTTGCGTGATAATTACTAAACCGAAAGATTCGCAACCAGTCATTTAAACAACTGTAAAATTGCATCAATCGGCTTGATGGAGATTGTCCCTATTTAGGGGAGAACTATGATTAATCAAGAGGCTTAATGACTAATGTGGCCAACCTTTCTGCTTAATGCCAATACACTGATGACGGCTTCGACATGTCCACGGATGGCTCTATACCGCACGAGTCCGACATTGTGAGTAGCGCAGCTATTTTCATCAAATCTATTAATTGCATTAACTTCACTTTCAAAAGAGGGCTTTGACGGGAAAAAGCCAATAAGCATAATTAAAGTTGACAACCATCGATGCTATCGTGCTTCTTATCGGATGGGCAATCAGTTATATAATAGATTCACGAGGATTTCCAGATTATACAGCTCCATACCGTATACCGCATGAGACTATACTAGACCATGCAGCAACGGTACATTTTGTATTACCTTGTATCACCACACTGACGAATGCAAAGTAGAAGAAATGCACATGCAGTGACAACGCGAAATAAGAATAAATGACGATAGATGATGGACCGATGGTCATGAGTTAATCAAAACCAAATAACAGTATAGGCTATATCCCATGCCATGTAATGTCCTAAATTTGTTCAAATATGAATGCAACGAGATTAACCTTCGTGATTAAACTAATTATGCAGTGTTATCAGCATCTGTAAAATAGGAAACAACTACATAATCGGTATATTTAAAATTACCTGAACACTGCATATAAATTACAAGTAATATATACTGTACATGAAAATGATACGTGTCCAGTCCTTACGTCGTTGGCAATGATATTTGGCTAAATTATTTAATGATGCATTTTACTGCACAATTAATCAACTTCTCAATTTAATCTTGAAAGCTGACAAGTGAGAAAGAATAATCAGATCACTTGTCAAGCATGGAGTACTTGAGTGTGAGAATGTTATCGAGAATATGGTTTATCCATCTTTATTGAACTATTAGTTGTATGTTATCTAACCATAACCATGGACCAACATGCAACTAAACCAAGGAATGCTCCTGTAATATTCCATATATGGAATATCTAGTGGAACATACATGTATACAGTGACAAAATAACAATATTGCATAAAAAAGAAAATTAAAAATACGTGAACGAAAGCTATAAAAAGTGAAGAGCCTGAAATTCAGAGCTTTTTGAACTTTGTGGGGAAACCAAAACGAGATGCTAATTGGCGTCCGTTCGGGGGCGCCACGCGTCGGTGTTGGCTCAGCGTTGCGTCGCATAAGGCCATACACGTGCGCTGTACGTGATCTGGTACGTATGAGTGGCTTTCATCAGATATGGCACGACAGGGCCGCTGTCATTCCATCCGCTTAGATTAAAGGCAGTAAGGCGGAATGTGCGCTCTAAGTTTGCCAACTAACTGCATTTCGGCACAATAAGAGCGCTGGCGTGGAAAACACAGCCACACGAGATAGTGTCAATTACTTCCGTTCTCATCAAAAACACAACCCAATCTGACACCAATATTAATCCAGCTCATATACAGCGAGCCCTGCTTTGGTCCAGATCGTATCGCGTCCCCTGCACGCTGCCATGCAATAGCCCGCATATACTGCAAACTGCCAGTAAAACCAACTGAATAAAAGTGAAAAAGCGAATCATCTTGGGAGAAAGATCGTCCAAAATTCAGCGGGCCAGATACTGAACCTCTCTTATTCACCAGCTTACATCATGGACCATGAAAACATAAGTTTAATAAGTTAGCCTTAACATTGGCTCGAGGACTCCGTATTTTGGCTTAAATGGTTCCAGTACTTGTAATTTGGTAAAACACTATATTGCTATATACAGTGTATGAATATTTGTAACGACTGCAATAAATGCACATTAAAATATCTCAAATCATGATGTTAAGAAGCATACTTCAATTTTTAACCTAAAAAACTACATTTTAATAGAATTTGCAAGTTTGACATTAAAACAAATTCACTGCGCATACAGAATCACGACATTTATACACGAACCGTTTCCTTAATTGGACGAAATGTTTTAATGGCACCAAACTGAATTTACTATCTCGATTAATAAAATTGTATCGAAAGCGACACACCATATAACTCTTAAACGTCATATTTGTTTCGTCAAACATGAGCAATTTAAAGTTTCTCAATCGGAAATTTGCGAGGAATCGGTTACTGTGACTTTCACTATACTGAGGTCCACTGTTGGTATCGTGGTTTCTCCCAGAGGAGCATTGCCCAATGGCCAGTCTATCATGTTGTCATGGTTACACGACGCAGTACACACCAATGAGATGGTTGGTCAACGTCTTCGACTGCCCCAGTTAAAACGCAGAAATAATTTTAACGTTTAAATTGGGAGGATATAGTTTATGGCATAGATTCGCCAAACAGATTAGCGTGCACGGTCGATGTCTTGGACATTGCAAAAGTGCGTTCATTTCTTGGTTCGTAGCACACAAGATCATAATCGTACCATAATCAAGAAGAAACTTATCAAATGGCCAGGAGAAGCAGAAACCGTACGCAGTTCAACCGTGAAGAAACACGACACACAGGAGGAAAATCCCCGCACGATTCAGTTAACAAATTGAAGTTTGACCAAACATTCTGGAAATAAAAGCAAGAGCAAACGCCAAGACATAACAAGAACCTGGCTAGGGGGAAAGAGAGCGCCACGCAACGGTTCCAAATTGAATACTCGATATTGTTTCCCCAAGTGCCATTATAGGTGCTATCTGTCTCTGGGATCACCCTTGGAGTATAGGGCTAATTAGCTTCAATGATTGTGGGCAACGCAAGGAAAGAATTTATTAATAGAGGTTTATATGATCACATAAGACGAGTTACCCCTTTCTGGAATCTGTACGGGACCTTATCATATACAAATTTAAAATTTGATTTCAGCACATTAATACATGTGTAATAATTCTGAATTCCCATCAAAATTCAGAAGAAGAAAAAAAATAGTTGTTTTAAAAGATTTAGGGGATATCTAAGTCACATTTGAATCAATTCAAATTACTCTAAAACTACACAAGTGAATTACTCTGATTTTTTAACATTTCTCGTATTTCTTAAGTATTTTCGAATAATGTCAAGCGTTCCAAGCATACACCGAGAAAAAAAAAACGGACATACAATTTTGTTAGAAAGTTCTTGTCAATGATTTTTTCCGTGATAGATATTAGTTTAGCGAAAAAAGTAATCTACGAAAATTTCCAAATTCTCCATTAAAAAAATTCTCATTAAAAAAAATATATACAGTACATATTGCAAGCACATTGATGAAAATGCATCATGGTTGCAAAATCTCTTGCTCTTGAACTTCATTTTAGCCATAAACGCTTGAGAATGTTTCAGCGGAATACCTCTGTTATTAAATATTAAATCATGCGCTACAAGACGACGAGCCTTGTCATCATCGTGCCGAGACGTCTTCATTTTGGCTGAAAAATTGAAATGTTTGAGCTTGAGGGTGGCATAAGCGACCGACAAATATCAACAAAATAATACAATTCTTCATCATCAAGTCAAATATAGTGCAAGTCGTAAAACGAATCAATATCGGGGAAGCTGACTTGAACACTAAGGCACTGAGACGCCACGCGGGTCACAACCATTAAAACGTAAGCTTAATTATTTTGGTGGGTTTTATAAGAGCAAAATTAAAGCAACTATCGACGCTTGTCGCGCATCACGCGGGGCTAATGAGACAAAGGGAGGATATAGGGGAATTTAGGAATGAAGGTTGAAACCATCGTTGGATCCCTTTTCAAATAATCTATCTTCTCCGTTCTTTAAATGAGAAAGAATGGATCGAAATAACTCAAAGAGTCACGAGGTGATGCGATGTACTCGGTGTATGTTTATAACAAACAAGAAAGCAATTTGAGAATACAGGATGGAGAGAAGAAGTATTGTTCGACACAGGGTACCGAAATGTCTTCAAATAGAGGGAATGGTTATACATGTACTAACTTTAATACCGTGCCATGCATCGTAGAATAAGCATCCATGTTTAGAAAAAAATTCTATCTATCCATCCATCTATAGCGAAACTGTCAGGAAAAAGCGTTTATAATATCCGTTATAATCTACTGTACATTGTACTGTATGCTAATCGCCCCATTACAAATGGAAAAATAACGCCATTAACTTTTCAAACTTAAATGTTTCTTCTTTACATAAATTTTAGGTAATTACATTTTAAATATACCGTCTAAACACTTAATGTCCGCCTGAACTGTTCACAATATTTAGCTCGGTAATTTGAACGTTTTAGATAAGGTCAGGTTAGGTTAGATCAAATTATTGTGCCAATTACTTCAATTTTTACTCTATGCCATAGTAGTTGTACATGTTATACAGTGTAGCACTAGATTTTCAGGACGAACACATGCAATCACGTGCATATTCATATTTTAATTAAATACCACGACTTTTCTTATATTTGGATGCTTGTTCCAAAATTTGAACATTTTAGTTCAAATTTCTGGGTTATAGCAGCTATTCAGCCTAATATCACTTCATTTTCACAATGAAAACAAAGCAATTACAGCAACATATCTACTTCGGAATGGATGATACATGAACAGGATTTCGTGAACCTTTGCCATTTGCAAAGAACCTATTAAGCTGGTCATACACGAGGCAAATTATATCTGGAAACTTATAAATTTTAGGTGTGTCCGAAAAGTCAAGCGCATATTTCTGAGCATTTTTTAGTTTTTCACATTAGAATTCACGTTCTAAAAAACAGAACTTTTTGAACGTGCCATGTTGTTTCCAGAGATAATTTGCCTCGTGTATGACCAGCTTTACATATATAAAGAACCTTTAGAAGGGTTCGGTGTATTGAACCTTATTTGTGTATTTGCAACCTTTTAGAAGGTTCTTGAAAAATAACTTTTTGGGGGGTTCTTCGAAGTACCTTTAAAGGTTCTCCTGGTGTAGCAAGGGAAAGAACCTTCAAAGGTTCTCAAAACTTTATAGAGTTTTGAGTAAAGAGCGAACATAGATTAGAAACAGAACATTTTACGTAGATTCCAAATAAATGGTGTCGTTCTTTTGCAATGATAACGCCAATTGTAAAGTTTGTTATTTTCGTGGCGCTACGTTCACCACAAGAACAGTGCGCGTGATATAACATATAATCTGCCACTTGTTTCCCGCAGTTCGTTAAACCATGGACCACGTGCAGTTTCATCATTTTTCCGATGTTTAACCCTCGTTAGTGGCCCATAATTGCGAACGACTTACACGCGTCTCGCGCGTTTATTGGCAGGCAGACGATAGGAAAAACCGCAGAAATTACACGCTCGCATATTCCTAGCTTAAACTATGAAACCGTTCGTTTTGCTATCGATTAGTTTTAAAAAACGCTCGGTATCATATTTTCGGAGCCAATGTGCAGTCAAGAACGGTGGGAAGGTTGTTGCAATCTTTAATGCATGAGGAGCCTCTTTTTTTATTCCCGCCGTAAATTTCGGCTTGATTTTCGGTTGGCTGTGTGATTGAAGTTGATATTGCGAGAAGAAGAAGTAAAAAAAAGCGAGGGGAAAATGGGTGGCGAACGATGGGCGAAGAAGCCAGTGTCTATGAGAATGACATTGCAGAGTTGGAGAGTCGGTGGTTTTAATTAGAGACAGAACGGGAGTTGGTGAAGCAGGACGGAGTGTCAGCTTTATCATGCTAGAAATCACTCAAGGATGAAATAAACTGAGGGGAATTGGGAGGAAATAATCACTATACCTCTCCGTGTGCCACTACCGCACTCTGCTCCAATGGCAGCATCTTCTATTCTCTTACGTGCCGAGAAGTCCCCACAATTCAATCTCGTCGCGTCTTCTGGGCTCCCCAAAAGCACAAAAGTGGGGAAGAGTAATCTTCAAAACCCTTAAATATGACCATCCTTTTCATAGTTAATTATTGAAAAATGCGCAGTTTGGAACATAATTGGTCGACTGCAGCTCCGAACAACGAGACGCGGCTTTGAACTTCCCTCGCAGAGCCGCACGCTGTCACACAATCTTTGTTTGTAAATAACAATGAGATTCATGAGAAGAAGATGACTTAAAGAAGAGGAAAAATGCTTTGACTGCAAAGCCAATTTTAGAAATGCACTCCCATGGTATCAATTAACGCATTAAGTGAAATCAGTATTTTTAGCTACAACAAACTTAATGCGTTTGTTGTTCACTTACAGTATAGTATACCTACATGTATATGGTGCATATACAGTACATGTACATGTTCAGTATATTAAGTGTTTAGTTTCGACTGAAAAACATCACGAAGAAAATGTCCTTTACTTTAGCTCAGATTATGGACAATGAAAATGTGTTGATGCAAATGAAGGTGCTTGAAACTTGTTAAAAATTGAGGACAATGGAAATCTGCGAACAGCAACTACTAAAATTGCCTCGATTTAGTTCGATTATTGAGGTTTTCAAAAATGCAGCTATAGTTATTGAATGGTATATCCTTCATGACAATGGAAGCCCTGCACTGCAGGACCTGCTGACATTGTGACATTTAGATGCAATATTTGAATATCTCTGAAGCCATGGTGTATCTCGCAACGATAGTCCATGCACTCGCGCAGTGCCCGGGAACCTCGACAGTTTTGAATAAAAATCAATTTAAAAATACTGCAGTCAAAATCCCATTGAAGTGGGCGCATTGTCACGTCGAAATTGATGTTGTGCCCAGCAGGGTTCAGGCCATCACAATATTTCCTGACAGAATGTCACATGGACGAGTACCTATTGCCAAGTGGCCGTATAAGATTCCAGCAAACACTTCCTAAGGGCATTTTGTAATCAATGCATCTGCGGTCTCTCAATGTCCAGCGTGAGTAAGTGACCGTTCCAACTCATCTGTCAACCTTAGACCAATAATCTTTGACAAGCTGATCCATGTTCAAAATGGCCGAGGGGAGAAGAAGGGAAATTACCGAGAGGTGGAGGAAGCGGTGGGGGAATTGAATAGAGCTATGGTTAAAAATATAAAAAAATATGATGGAAAATAAAAACGAAAAAAAAAAGCCAGGCTGAAAACCTAATCGAGTAAACGCTCGTATAAGTTTCGTTTATTTAAAAACAGCCGAGAAGTTTATGTGTATATCATAAAAGAAGACAAGAGTAATCTTCTATTGCCTTCCTAGATATTGCTACTACCCAGCATATGTGACCCATGGGGATAGAGACTCAGGCGCATCCTCTATGAAATATGACAATAGGCCCGCGTCAAAAATATATTGCCATCCAGATTCAAAAAATACAGTTTCAGAATATCAAATTTAAGAGAGAAGTTCTCACTCGCCACGAAAATAAAATCTACGCGGTCCTTTAAATTTGTTCCCAGACTTGAACAATTCATATTGCGCATAGGAAAGAAAACTTTTCACTTTTATAACGGTACATCAATATTGCCATTGGCTTTTTATTTTCCCCTTGAGTTGTCATTCTTGTAATGACGGTTTTAATAAAAAATGACGTAGCATGAAATTTCAATTTTTTTGTGGGGAGAGGGGGTTTAGGCAACTATGTGATGAAAAAGTGAAATGTAAAAACTATCGCGTATTTACGAGATGTCTGAAGGTCGGGTAAAACTTCAGCACATTTATGGTGCAATGTTGAAATTAAATCTAACCTGAACAATGTATAGGAGCAAATAAAAGCGATTGTTCTACATGTACATATATACTATACAATTCGTACGAAAAAGAACACATTGTTTGTCCAATTTGTAACGAGGCTTACGAGGAACATAAAAAACATGTATAAATTTTAAATGAAGTCAGTATGACATTACTTCGCGAATAAAAGCTAAACTTCTTACGACACACCCGTGCCAAAAAACACATTACTGTAGTGTTTAAATGGACATTAGACACGTGTCTCGTGGTAATTGAAATTAAAATGACCGCTCGTATGCCATCGCCTCCTCCATTCGTAGCAAATTTTGTCTTTTTAAATGACGACGAAGCAGATGCTGACCACCAATAAACAAAGGAGAAGAAAACCAAGAAAAGGATGGAAAAAAAGAATGAATGAAAGCTATTTTATCGCCTTAAACGCAGCAGCCTGTCGAAATGGTTGTTTACCAGAAGACAGTGCGAGCAAAAACGGTTATTGCGCGAAAGAAAATGTCATCTTAAGTTAAGCGCAAAATGGGAGGACGTGTCTGAGGTCGACTTAGTTAATATAAGCTCTAGGGTAGAGCTATTTAAGTCGGGGGCAATCTTAATAACCCGAGTCGGGCAATTACGGTTGCGGCGCGGCCCTATAACTCGCTCTTTTGATGAGTCCAATAAAGGTCGTAATTCGGCAAATTGTGGTAGGCGGCAGAAGTTGGCCAAATAACGAGCACATTGGACAAAGAGGTTAAAAGTGAACGGCAAGACTGACCATGCATCAGAGCGAGAAGGATGATGAGAAAAAGGAGAGACAAATGGCCAAAAAGGGGAACGAAAGTGGAGGATAGATACGAAATTATAGGGCAAAAAAATCTACCGAGGAGCAATAATGGCAACTGATGGCCGATTCCTGCTATTTTTCGGACCAGCAACTTGAGATAATCGAAGACAGATTATTTATGGCAAATTTGATTTATGGAAGGTGCGTTCCAAGAACCATTCTTGAAGCAGAAATGCTGCTTGGAAATTCCTCACAAAAAAAACTAGTGAATATAGGTGTTTTCAGCAAAATATTTCGTAAGTACTCGATATTCGATGTATATTTCAATATCTGGCAATTCAAGTTCTCGTACTTTTAAAAACTGAACCACACTACTTATAATTAATATAAAATGCACATTTTTTATCAGTTATCCAATACAGAAATAATTGTAGAGCTATAATACGTATAAGCAGAATAAGTTTCATTTTCACTTCCTCGTCCTTTCAACTTAACAGATTGTGATGATATATAATTTTTTTAAATTTTTTTGTATTAAATTTTTTTTGTTTTTAAACTTACGAGTTTTGAAAATAATTGTGCATCACATAAGGCAGGAGAATCAACCTGCTGCTGCTATACTGGCCATGGTCATAAAGTACAATTTTTATAGATGATAATATGCATTACTCCAACACAGTAACGACTTACAGTATACTGTACATGTATGGTCTACAGTAAACCTTTTTCTCACCCTGTAGTTAAACCTACGGCAAAGAAACCCACTTTAAATGACACGTACATGCAATAGTTCCCTTAAAATATCGATAATTGGATTTTCCGAAAGTTGGCAAACGAATTCCCAGCTCTATACCCCAAAACGACAAAAAAGTTTTAAATTACAAAAAGTGAGATTAATTAAGTTTCTATATCTGCCAACTTGACATCTATTTAATCCAAAACACATCCATTCTTTGGCACTTGGCATATTGCCTCTTGGGCATCACATTTGTCAAGACAAATGTAAATTGTGTGTATAGACTTTACGCTTCCTAAACGCAAAAAGTAAGCCGCGAGGATGTATAATGGATAAAAAAGATAGAAAAATGCCTACTTTTTATCGTTTTGCAATTTTATTTTTTTCACTATCGCGGGTTTTCTTTCTTTTTCGTTTCATGATGCGCGTTGTGTTTCCGATAACTTGACATTCGAGATAAAAAAAATATCAGACGACAAGTAATTTTTTTTAATAAACATGTGCACATGCATACAATGCCTTGAGTATAATATTTTAAAAATAATTGCGTAGAAAAGATATAGAAAAACTAAGAGCATAAGTTGCCGCATTAGGCCGGGTCATGTCCATCATCGTTATTATACTGTGTATAATAACATCCCTTGTAGCATTCGCTACACCACCAAAATTGAAGGACCAAAATTAGTCTGGGGATTGTACTCAAATTCCAGCTGTACACATTTATTGCCCCATTTTTAGTACAACATCGTCCTCTGAGCAGAGAAGGTAAGAAATTAACGATACTGATGGCGTAATGATGATTACATCCTGCATTATTACTTTTTCATTATGCTGTAATTCTCAGTTAACTAAAACAAAATGAACACCTCAGTGAAGTATGAAATTGCAACAGCATTTCTAAACTGACTTTCTTCCAGAGTAAATATTTACAACCTAAGAAAGAAAGAAAATTGCATCGATATGTTAAAACGTGCGATTGTTTCGATAAGCTTTGGCAATCCCTATGGCAACAGCATTTATTTGTGCCTTAGGGGTACGCGTAACTTATTCAGCATACATTTTGGTCCCAAAACGACGCAGATCTAGCCCATAATTCATTTCTATTTCAAAAGCCTATCTGAGTTTGGATCAAAATCTATATTTATAGAGACAGAGAGCGTATCCACAATGTGAACAATAACCGAACAATTACTATACCACTCACATTGCGCGTATTATCGTTTCGTATATAAAGATGATCGGGTAGAGGGAGAATAGAAGGGAAAAAAGTGGAAAAATTGAAAATATTTTACTCTTTGCCCCTTTCAACCATAAACAAAGATGCAGGATAACAACAAAAATACAGTATAAATAGATAAAGAAAACCCCAAATGGATACTGTACTTTCCATTTCTGATGAACACCTTTATATGTTATTCAATGTTTTCGTAAAGATTATAGGACTAAGCATTGACAAAAAAACCTTCGAAGTTTATCTAAACACATAAACAAACTAAACAATGTCATGAAACGATGACGAATGAATTGTGGACCAAGTCCGGTCATTTTTCAATAGGGATTAACCCAGGCAAATGACGTTTTTTGTTATTCAATGCACAGTGTATATTGGATTTCAGCGATTTAATAAAAAAGCTGCATTTTCTTCCTCGCTATATACAGGGTTGCCAGCACATTTGAAAAATCAACTTGCCTGACTTTGCCTGACTTTTGTCCATTTTTAATTCTCATTATTGCCTGAGTTTGCCTGACGTTTCATACAATTTTGCCTGACTTTGCCTGACTAAAATTAAAGTTAAAAAGCTTCCTTTTTTAAAAAAGCAAAACAGTCTTCAATAATGCATGTAATTTTTATTTATTAAGCACACAATTATCTGACAACATGCACATTGACTTGTTCAATA
>JAQGAO010000472.1:0-34110 GCA_034697705.1 Ommatoiulus sabulosus | reverse complement strand
GGGTCGTACAATGTTTCGTTACAATGATCCAGTAGAGGCAGCAAAACTACGCCAAGAAAATAAAGGAGTGAAGGTTTCTGAAACTGTTTTTGAAACCACTGGGGGTGGGGGGGTCTGAAAAACTTAAAAAATCGCGTGACATCATTTCTGGATGGCCCCTAATTCAAAAATTATGTCAGTGCTTTTTCATACATTTGATGACTTTGTGCCGCTAAATTTCGACAAAAACAAAAATACGTGACTTAACAACAACCAAACTACGATTCGTCATGTTTGTTCGAGTACCCAACGTGATTGATGCCAACATCCAGAGAAAATGTTGATGATTTGAATTTTAAATTCTAGCGCCTTTTCTTGATATCCGTTCGTATTTGGTCGGAGTCCATAAATTAAAGCGTTGTTGGTTTTTTGCTTCCGTTTCTCTTTAGTTTGAAGCAGACGAAATTTAAAGTGACGATTACGAAAATACTGTATCATATGATAATGGATCGAGGCATAGCCTGATCGTGCACAGATTGTTAAAATTATTTAATGTTTTTGCGTTGATATAAAATATTCTTTGCGTGAATTCGGACCTTAAAATGGCAACCGTCAAAGTAGCTGTTAGGGTTCGCCCTTTGAATAAAAGGTAAGGACTTAATTTCTAACAATTTTATAAGTATATGCATTTCGTCCATACATTGGTCAAATATAGTTCAAGATGACGCGTACTATTATAATATTTACTTTTTTTAGGGAAATCGACATGGACAGCAAGATCATTATTGAAATGGAAGGGAAGAAAACGAAAATCTTTAACCCAAAGGCATGTTTAGACAATGAAAGTGTTGGCATATGTATATAAGATAAACCCATATATGGTGTTTTTTATACATATAATTTATCTCGCATTTCCCGCAATGATATAGGCAAACGATGTTTAAATAAATTAATCCACTGACTCAAATTTATCTACATTATATTTGTTAATTAGGTTTTGAGTTGCCACCAAGGCGATGCAGCTCGAGACCGTCAAAAGGAATTTTCCTATGATTATTCCTACTGGTCAGTAGACAAACATGACCCCAATTTCGTCGCTCAGGAACAGGTAAAATTAAATAAGCTTTTCATAAACTCACTAATGCTTAAATTACCTTGTAAATATATCTCAAATTTGTGTTAATGTCTATCATTAAAATATGTTGCATTGGTTAATAATTTTTCCATTTCTTTGCTTGTATAGGTCTTTTCTGATCTTGGCACAAAAGTTGTTGAAAGTGCTTTTGAAGGTTATAATGCTTGTGTTTTCGCATATGGTCAAACTGGATCAGGAAAAACGCACACTATGATGGGAACGGAGGTCCGTTTATTAAAAATTAAGTAAAGGTTAAGTTAATAGGTATTAACTGACATTAATTAATTGCTCGATTGGTGAATATCCTTAGGAAGAAATTGGGCTTGTTCCTCGTATTTGCCAAAGTTTATTCAGCCGAATGCAGCAAATCAAGGAGGAAGGAGTCACATTTAGCACACAAGTCAGGTACTTTCGCCACATTTGGTTTTTAGCTGTAAAGAATAATTCAGGACTTAGGTTCCTTGTTTATTTAATAGCTATCTTGAAATCTATAATGAGAAAGTTAAAGATTTGCTCAAGAAAGAAGGAAAGCCTCGAAATTTACGGTTAAGGGAACATCCTAAGCTTGGTCCATATGTCGAAGGTACCTGAGTTATAGATTTTTTACCTTATAATCATCAGTTTGTCTTTCATTTTTCAAGTTTTTGTCGTCTTAGATTTGTCCAAGCATTTAGTAATGGATTATCGTGATGTTGAAGACCTTATGACCCAAGGAAATGACATTAGGTATATGTGTAGATAATTCATTACAAGTTGTTTATAATTAAATTATGGACACGTTAAATTGTTTGATTTCATTGTTATTCAGGACTACAGCTTCAACTAAAATGAATGATACTAGCAGTCGCTCACATGCGATTTTCACCATAACATTTTTACAGGTTAGAAAAACACTATTATTAATTGAGTTTAAAATAATTGGTCGTTTTTAGTAATTGCTTTATTGCAAGTATCCGTTGGATGTTTTATTTTGATTTCCTGGCATCTTCCATAGGCTAAATTTGATCATGACATGCCCAGCGAAACAGTCAGCAAAATCCACTTGGTTGATTTGGCTGGAAGGTCAGGGTTCCAAACTTGTTGTGTGTATCTGAAGTTACCCAATTAATCTATATTCTTCAAGTTGTGGATTTATTTTTTCGTTTAGTGAAAGAGCTGATGCGACTGGCTCCACTGGTAAAAGACTGAAGGAGGGTGGGCATATTAATAAGTCTTTGGTTACATTAGGGTCTGTCATTTCGGCTTTAGGTAAACAAGTTTTAAGCAGAACATTTTGTTTGAGCTAGTGAGTCTATTTTCCCAATTCTTATCAGAATTTTAATAAAATTGCAGCTGACATGCCTACCAGTGGTTCAAAATCAACTAAACAATCATTCATTCCTTACCGCGATTCTGTACTGACGTGGCTGTTGAAAGACAGTTTGGGAGGGAATTCCAAAACTATTATGATTGCGAGTGAGTATGTCAAACCTTTATTCTTTATTTTCCTTGTGCATTCATTAAATGAGCTTGTTTTATAACGTTAAAAGCTATTTCACCTGCCGATTGTAACTTCGGAGAAACGTTGAGCACCTTGCGCTACGCAAACCGTGCTAAAGATATTGTCAATAAACCACAAGTGAATGAAGATCCGAACGTTAAGCTAATCCGAGATCTCAAGGAAGAAATTGCGAAGTTGAAATGCAAACTCGACAGCAATAGCCAGGTAAATGTCAAAAGATCTTGTGACATTGTACAAATTAGTCATAACCAGTTTGCTAAAGTTTGTTTTATGGGCCTTGAAAGTAATAGACAGGTAAATGTCAAAAAAAGATCTTGTGACACTGTACAAATAATGCTTAACCGGTTTGTTAATGTTTGTTTTATAGGCTGTAAGCAGTCCTCTTATGGTAGAAAGACTGCATGAAAACGAAGCCAGGGTAAGGTGACTTAGGAAAGATTTAGTTTTAAATTCTTATGAACAAAATGCTTTGATGAACTTTGCTTTTAATCTTGATAGGTTAAAGTGCTTACCGAAGAATGGACTGAAAGGTGGCGGGAGACACAAAAAATTCTACAAGAGCAGAAAGCTCTGGGATTGAGAAAGGCAGGAATGGGTATTGTGCTGGATTCAGATATGCCACACTTGGTAAGAATTGATGATGATCTTCTTAGCACCGGAATAACGTTATATCATCTAAAGGTAAATGTGAAACTAAATAAAATGCTAGTTGAGTAATTTTGTCCAGGATTTTGATTCATGAAATCCAAAATCATGAACTCGAAACATATTTTCACAAACATTTTCAGGATGGACAAACTCTGATTGGCAGTGAATCTAGTGATAAGAAACAGGATATTGGTGAGAATTTGATGCAAGAAGGAACATTTTCTTTACAATTTTTATACTAATTATATTATTTTCAATGACATTAAAAATAACTTCAGTTTACTAGTAGCAATATTAATCCTTATTATTATTATCAATGATTTTATAGTGGTAAATGGTGCAGATATTGAAGTGGAACATTGCATCATCGAACTCCGAAGTGGAATGGCAACACTTATTCCAATTGGTCAAGCTCGTTGTTACATCGATGGGGTTCCAGTTGAACAGCCGTCAAAGTTATCCCAAGGTTGAGTTATCACATTACCACTGTGATATTGACCAGTAGAATTCTCCTTGGCGTTTCTCATATCGCATTTTTTTATCGTATAGGTTGTGCCATTCTTTTGG
Source organism: Ommatoiulus sabulosus (assembly GCA_034697705.1). NCBI lineage: Eukaryota > Metazoa > Arthropoda > Diplopoda > Julida > Julidae > Ommatoiulus > Ommatoiulus sabulosus. Next base: position 30,280 of record JAQGAO010000472.1, on the reverse strand, counting down.
GTCGTACAATGTTTCGTTACAATGATCCAGTAGAGGCAGCAAAACTACGCCAAGAAAATAAAGGAGTGAAGGTTTTTGAAACTGTTTTGCTAGCTGTTCCAACTGAAACTTGAATCTTGATTTAAACTATATCATGCAATTGCTGTCCATTTTTTGAAGGTCGGACTTAGTCGCTCCCGTTCATCATTTCTCAGTTGGTCAATGCCTGATTTAGCACATGTCAATGATTCATCTCTCATGTCACCAAGGTTGGTAATATATTTATATTTCATATTTTGCAAAAACAAATTGTAGAAATTAAAGAATGGGTTATCACATGACATCCTCAGATTTTAAAAAATATTGCATTACTTGATTGATTACACCGACGAATATTAATTAGTTAATTTTACATTATTATACAATTAAATGCATACAGACAAAATGTCTATGATAGATCTGTTTTTTTTTCTCTTATTAGTTCCAAGTTATTGCTTGCCAATCTAGCAATTGAAGGTGCTAATCCTGCTAATCGAAAAAACGTCGAGAAGCAGCTTACTGAAGCTAGGGAAGCATTACAAGAAGAAAGAAGAAATTTGCAGCATCAGTGGGATGTGAGAAAATACGTAGTGGAAATATAAATATTAGGTTAATTTGCAGTAAAGTCATTTTACTAATGTTGCTATTGAACTTCTCTTTTCTGAAGGCGCATTTTGAGAAGGAAAAAAATCTGTTGAAAGATTTTGATTCGGCAAGCTCTTTTGATTTTAAAACCGAGAAGAAATTCCCAGATAAAGAACAGGAACTTCTCGAAGAGGCAAAGCAGCAATTGGAGTTGGAGGAATATAAACTGGATGAGAAAGAAAAATATCTAAAAGAAGCTTATTTGCAAATAATGGGAGAAGATATCGACGTTGCCATTCCAAATCAATTGATAGTGGAGGAAGACATTTCACTGATTGATCCAACATTAAATAAAGGTTCCAAATCTGGTTTCTACAACGACACCAGTTTATCATTTGCTGAGAATTTCCACTCGGTTTGTAATATAATGTGCATTTTATCAAGAACCCAATATAAGAAAATTGAGTTGATGCTTGCCTTTGTTTTATTTAATAGGCAATAGAAAATGTGCCGCATAACGATTACTTGCTCGAAACCTTAGAAGAGGCAGAGGCAAACTTAGAAATACAGAAATTAAGGAATGAAGAAAGGTAATTTAAATTTGATGCTGTTTTAACATGTTTGATAAAAAAGTGATATTGCTTGTACAAACATGGCAACATTTATAAATTGTTTTTAATTCAGCAGATATAAATATTATAAAGTTCTTATCATGAACTATTTCACTATAGATTTAAAAAAGAAGTAGAGCTGGAAGTGAAACGACAGTTAGCCAATGAAGTGGCCTCTAGATTACTGCAAACTGACAGCATTGATAGGTAGTAACCCTATTAAATACACATTTAACAATGGAATTTCGCTATAGGTTTGCTCTGCACTGATCTAGTTTTAACATTTAAATTTTTTGTTAGTATCATAAACCGTCATATATTTGCAATGTGATTTAAATATCAAATACAAATTTTAAAATTTATTTGCAGGGACTTGCTGGGCAGTTGCAGATTGAGGAATTACCAGGTATCAATACGTTTTCAACTAATAACCATACCAGTTCGGTTCAATTGTAGAGGGATGTAATTAAAAATTGTTCCGATTATTATGCAGTATTTGGGCAGGTCTGAATCGTTGGGTTATTATGGTCAGCGATCTCTACTTGAACCTTCTGAGCCCTCTTCAATAACAATTCCTTCTTATGTAATGCGGGGTACTGGCTACAGTGAACATTATCAGTACCAAATTAAGGTAATATTGCTGATATGTTCTCCTCATAAACGTGGTAGCCTCGAACATTAACTGCACATTCCTTGTTTGCGCTCTAGGTTACATTAATTGATAAGAGTTGGACAATTCTTAGACGTTACAAGGTATTTCGAGATCTTCACTTGAAAATGAAGAAAACGTATGGCCCTCAGGTAAAATATAAATGTCCGATGTATGATATACAAATTCACCTTAATTTGAATTTTATTAGTGTGCTGTTTTTGGACTAAAGTAATGCAAGTTTCTTAAATCTGCAAACCCTTTTTTTTAAAATAAATTCCCTACCTGCTGGAATCATGCTCTTCAAATTTACCAAGTATTATGTTGGAGACAATTATTGGTCACAATATTTACATTTTTAAAAACCCTCATATTTCCACAAATGTCTTAATTTTCATACTAATTCCTCAGCAAAACTGGTTGGAAACATTAATCTCTATTTTCTCATTAAAACGTTTTTTTAGGTTGGAAACCTCTATTTTCCTCCCAGGACACTTTTCGCTACGAAATCAGAAAAAAGAATTAGGGAACGACAGGCTCATCTCGAGGTAACCGCACCTCTGCATTCAGTCTAACTACATGTATTTTTTTAGTAAGAAATGGTCAAATTTGCCACAACTCATAACATTTTTTTCCATGCAGAGATATTTGCAACAGCTAGTGGAGGTTTGCCTCGCTCACCCCAGTTGCCCTCTCTTTCAATACACATTTGAAACACTCACGCAAAAGGCTCTCTGTGATTGCATTCCCTTTTTCCAGAAGGGACTCTTCGAAGTTAATAAGCATGGGACTTATTGAGGCGTTTTACCACGTGTAAATATGTAGTGTATAAAAGATCGAAATCCTAATGAGTTTTACAGATTCACCTGATATTTTATTACATTTATAATTTAATAAATTACACAAAATAGTTGGATTGAAATGCACCATTTTTCATAACAAATTCGTACCACAAGTGTGCTTGCATGGGCGCTGACTTTTAAAAAAACTTCATTGGGTGCTAACTGGCTCATTAATGTCTGTGTAATGGTAGCAGTAACGGAAAAGGTTTTTGAAAGTGAAGATGATAAAAGTCGACGCCTATGTACGTACGTATGTATATATTTACGCTCGTATATACACGAATTCATAAAACTTAATTATTCTGCCTACAATCTTCATTTCCTTCTTTTTCTTCTTCTTCTTCTTCAAAGGCACGCTTAGATTTCTGAACTGAATTTGAAATACACACATTGATGCTATCATCATCAACAAATTAAATTGTGGGACTCCAGTTGCACTTACCATTTGGAAACTCGACAAAATTATTTTTTGAAGTACTCAGCTTGGCACGATAAATTGGTTCATATTCCTGTCAAAAATGAGTAAACGAGCAGTTTAAAGCATTGCTTGTTTGAAGATTTGAAGTAGCTAGAACATGTTTACCTGCAGCTGTTGCGCAAACCTTTCGTTCGGACTTACGCAAAATCTCCTTTGTTGGACCAGCAACAATGCGTCTCTGCAATTCGAGACAATAGTAAGTCATTTATTTCATAAAATTACCTAAAATATCCAGCTTTTAATCAATAAATTGCAAATGTGGCCAATTATAAAAACTGCAATAGTATACTTGCCTATAGGCAAGTCCATATTTTTCCATAATGTATGCAATTACAAGTGAAGCACTGAAAAAAATCGAAATTAACTTTAATTATTACATTGTATTACTAGATTATAAACGATAATTTGGAGAAAATTTCTTTCCTTAAATGCCTACCTTCTAGAAATCCCTGCATTTCCATGTATAAGCGCTTTACCACCAGATAGAAAACACTCCTCCAAAAATTGTCTAACTTTAGGAAAATGCTGGATGATGCTTTCCGATAAAGTATCCGCAATATCCAAAACCAAATACCTTGAATAGGGAAACACGTGTTACTGCATTAAGTTTTTCACTTCTTAGAGAAAGAAAATGAGAAGCATGCCTTACTTAAATAAATGTGGGAAATTTGGCCGAATTAAATGTCCCTCCAAACGATGGCGAATACAGATAATGTGTGTTATGTGGTGCTCTAGAAGAACTTCACACTGCAAAATTCAATTTCATATTCAACTATTAGTTTTTTTAGAACGTCCTACACACAAGAGTAAACATCTGTCTAGATACACAGTGTATCTATGTATACTGTACAAATGAAGTAGCTGAAATGATAAGAATTGTCACATAGGAATGTTAGCAAAATATTGCAAGGATCATTTCTACCTTATTGTTTAACTATTACCTTGGCTTTCATTGCTGCTGAATAAGGCCCCAAAAACAATCCTGGGATTATTTCCTGAAACAAAATAAAGCATCATTCATTTTACCCATTATTTACTATGAGATATTAGATGAGTGGTCAATTCAAATGTCATGACTTCTATAAATCATTTGTTCTATTTACCACATGCTCATGCAAGAAGTATGCTCAACTGCCAATTTACCTGCATTTCACGTCGCATTTCATAGTTCCATTCCTATTTGGGAAGAAATAACTGATTTTAATTACAGTATTAAATATGGCAACTGGATGAACTGTTGTAACAGTAGGTTGTCAAAGATAACAGTAAATGGGATTCACTATATATTTGAAAAGTAAATGATAAACGTCACCAGTCTAACTAAATGGATTTTTCACAGTCAACTCCGCAACAGGTGGAAATAAAGCAATGATCCTTGTGAAACTTGTATCATGGAATCACGGATCTAGGTATGATGACCTAGCTGGTAATTATTCCCCAGATTCCCTTTTACAGACATGCCCTGTACCTGTATAATGTTCTAAATGGGTCCAGAGGGAATGCGCAAACTGAAAATACAGTATGTCAGTGCCGAAACGATACGTTTTGTTCATTTTTCAATCATCATTGCATGTTTTGCCATGCATTCGTCATATTCGGGGATAACTGATTTAAATAAAGCATTTTTAATTAAACATTAAGCTTTATTTTAAGAAAAAGTTTAAAGATTATGCAATGGGATGGTGTGCTAGGCTGCTAGCTGGCCTCGTAAGTATAGTCTACTGTAGCTCACATGCATCGTGCGAAATGAGCATACGTATGTAAATTGAGAAATCATGATTACTGTAAATATGTGTTTGTAAATTGAAGGTTCGTTTACATGTAGCTGGGTATGTCTGTAGAACGTACACCCATAATTTGGGTTTCCATCATATGCCCTGGCATGTCTACATCGTATAACGTTGAAATAATGAATGAAAGTCATCATCAAACAAATTCCAATATTATTTCCGTATGTTCCTACATCACACTGCTGAATTTCTAAAGTCATAATGCCTAACAACATTTTAGAAAGATCAAGGCTTTACTTTAATTAATTCTTTGAATTTTAATTGTCATTTTGTCTGCATGTCTGCATACATACCAAAGCTTCAGCCACTGGAACAGGTGGAAACTGCGCCTGGTCGCCTTCTTCCATTTTTTTAGAGCAATTTATCGAAACATTAGCTAGTGTAGTTTAAAACGACTTCTTCAGTATTCAATAAATTGATTACCACTACCATTAATTATGGCTCAGTGAGTTGAAAACACATGGCACTCATTATTTTTAACACATTCTCTGCCCGCAGCGCCACCACACTGGAAAGTTCCTGGAGAACCAATCGGAACGCCCCGTTTTGCAGCCGCCATTGTGGTCATCGGAAGACTTTTTTTTTGCGAAAAGTTCGGTTCCGAAGATTGCTGCAGTTTTCTACCGATTTTGTTCGACATGTGAGTATTTTACGTTAACGTTAATTATCACGATTTGCAAAATGCGACCCTTTTCTCCCTATGAAAAATGGCAATGACACCGTTTTTGAGATGTGCCTAAAATATATGTACTAGATATCAGCAGGTACGGATCTTTATGGATGTGCAAAAATAACAGGAACAGGCCTGGCTTCTGGATAGTTCGCAAGCTTTCCTCCGTTTTTAGTTCAACATGATGCATTTCACACATGTCAGTGCACTTTCATAAAATGGGATGCTACGATTAATCAAATGTTTGCATTGGTGTGAGCAAGAATTAGCGTACGGTCTGCGGATTTGATCGAGATTCATTGCAGATATGATAACATAAGGAGTAGGTGGAGATATGCATTGAATGGAAAGGTTTACACTACAGTATATGTGTATAATGTGTTAATTTACACGGTTAATGGTTTCAATAACCAAATTTGCATGACCTGCCAGGTTATCTGGAGGTTAGAGCTTTGGTGAACCATATATATTTTGCCATGTTTTTTTTCAAACCATTAAAGCTGACTGCATGTAGGCTTGACTGACTGTTACTTAACTTACTTCCATGATGCCTACATGATGTAACAGCTAGCTTTCCTAGCTGTGCCTTTGATTCATCTGTGCAAAATTTATGTCGTATCTCCTTTACTTCCATAATGCAGTTGCAAGAATTAGCCAGGTCTGCCAAATTTCCTCCTTTTGGATGGCGGTTTGCCATAATTTATGTGGCAAATTTGGTAAACATGAATTATGCTGTATTTCCCGGGGATGCCATTTCGGCTTGATCCCTCGATTTGCCATGTTCATATTTGATTTTGAAGTGGGGTTTGCGTATAATTTCATATTAATGTGACCGAGACTTTAGCTTACTGTTGAGCAGATTCGAATACAACTGCATTTTTTCGAAATCTCCAATGTTTCCTGAATGTGCTTGTATTAACTCTTGAAAGCCCACTTAAAAATATTGATGTAATTCTTGGGAAACTTGAGCAGGATCGAGTGATTTCACATGATGTTGCTAGTGGCCGTAACTTTAATTACTACCCATTGATGGTGCACCATTATTCGTTTAGCCATATTATAATACCTTGGTTAATTGATGTAACCATTGATTTGTGATCTGATTGGCAGTTGCTTAGTGATCAACAATAGGTTTAACAATAGGTATGCACGATGTTCCCCTTAATTGACATAATGGCAGCATTGCATTCATGGCTCGGGACGTCGATTAGCCAATCAGAGGCTAAGTATGACACATGCAATATTCCGTTGCGCTTAACACGTCCTGAACCAGGAATACAATGCTGCCATTGCGTCAATCTTTAATCTTTTCCATGAAGATGTGAAATACAAAGTTGAAAAATTAAAGTTTATGATGTAAAATCTTCATTCTTCTCCCATGTTAGAATCAACTAAAACAGAGCAAATTATTCCAGGAGGCCAGGAGGGAATTTTACCAGGTATATTCAATTGTTTAAATTGCTCAGCTGCTTTACGTGTGCACGAAGTAACCAGCACCAACGGTCAAATGTTGGTGGTTAACGTGCTTGTCTCTTGTACCTAAAAAATGGGTTCACTCCCTGATTGAAGTTTGCAAATTTCGAAGATGTGGAAAATTTGCTATCTGGTGTCACTTTTGGAGAAGAGCTTAAATATAGGTTTCACGTAGATCCTGTTTGATCTGTGCATACAGAGCCCCGTGGAAGTATATTTTTCCCCTTGTAGGCAAAAATTTCAGTTAGGTTACCCTGACATCCCCTGGAGTTGGTATTTAGCACTCATGTACAGAAATTAGCCAACATTAATAACCCACAACCAACCATGCAAACATGATCATAAACACAGCCCTTAACTATACGCTGCATATGTGAGCTTCTAAATGTGATCTCGCAAACTTTTCTGTCTTTCTTTCAGGTTAAAACTGATGCAATCTTAAACTTACTCGTGATGAGTGCTTTTTCGGAGTAAACATAAAATGGCTATGCACAATTGGTCAGCTACAATCCTCTGGACCCTATTACTATGGATTTTCCTTCCCTGTGGGATCCTCACTGAATCATGTCTGCAGCGTCTTGAAGGACAGGTGGGTGCTGGGAACTACACATATTATCGTTTAGATTATGAAGGCGATGTTGCGCTGACCATGCACAGCATTCATGGCGATGCCGATGTTTATGTCTCACAACAAACGTTGCAACCAACGTACGATCTGGACTCTCACGATTTACAATCTATGACTTGCGGTGCCGATCGAGTGGATATTCCGGCGAGTTTTGAGCGTCCGGTAGGCATTGGAATTTATGGATATCCTGCTAAAGAAATTAGTCGATACGAACTTTGTGTAAATGTAATGCAAGTGAGTGGTGGTGCATACGATTACAATTCGTACGTGGACGAACCTGAGAGCGAACAGTCTGATAAACCTTCTCGGCCACATGTTCCTTTCCATTACGATAAAGATGAAGAGGAGGAATCGCTGCTATGGGCAATATTAATTGGCATCTTGAAAGTTTTTGTGGAAGTTTTTATGTAGTTGTTAGTTATGCCATTACGGGCGAACAGAAAATGAGCTGTAATTCCAAAACCAGTGCCTTGATTTTCTAAAAACGGAATCACGTTTGTGATAAAATTCATGTGTGTGTAGATATTAAACTTTTGTGTGAATGAGTAAAATTTGTAACAGTGGACTATGTTATTTCCCCATAAATTCTTTCTGAAAAATGAGTAAGATTATTGGCCAGCAGTTAACTTTAGTCAAAACGTAATACGACATAGGCTTACTATTGCAGATGTTCAATTATAGCATATTTAAATTTGAATTGTTGGAAATTGTTGTATTCAAGCTCAGTTACACGTTTATGCAGTTGATAAAACTTTACTACGAAATGATGCTGAAATACCATGGTCCGTTATATAACTGAGAAATGATTAACCATAACTAATTCTATTAAAATGCAAATATTTTTCAAATTAATGATTAAGAAATTATTAATTTGTTCAAACTTGACATACTAGGCGATTATAATGGTTATCAAAATAAGAGCAACTGAATTTTGATTTTAAACACAGTCATGTGGTAATGAAACTTTTGAGTTGCATTGCTGGTCTGAAAATGATAGTTTTGATTTTTGAAAGATATCATTATAAACTTTTACAGTGACATAATATTTAAAGATTTTTTATTCCGGTCCAGTAATTGCCTAGATTAATTCTATAATCGGCATTGCATGTTTACTAATGATGTACAACTGCTAGCTGTTTGTTTTAAAGAGGAAACGTAGTTGGCTCCAGTTTAATTATGACAACAGCTGAAATTAATACGAGCATTGTGTTTTGCACTAAAAATTTGTAAACAGTACAAATGTTTGTCTAGAATTTTATACTTTAATGCATATTTCAAAGCAATGATACAAGCTCGGAAGTAGAACTTTGTACCATCTTTAATTTACAATTTTTGCATTATGTGAATGTAAAATGCTGGTGGGTCTTTTGCATCAATCGGTTTGAAGTCGCCATACACCTCATGCTTATTCTTTTCCCCAAAAGCTTCATGCAAAAGATTCGTAAAATGGTCTAGTCGATGTGGGTGATACGACAGCCGGAAGTGACTAAAAAATAAAAAGTGCAAACGTGAAATAGCCATCAGTCCGTTTTTAACCACATTATCAGACTTTCGTTTCAATAGTTGTATTGTGTCATTATACACGTTTAACCAAATTCAAAATTAGCATCACTTCATGTCACAGGTCTGTAATTATCTAACTTTGTAAGAAGAAATCTGACGTTTTCTTGATTGATCTACCCCATTTATTTTTTTTTTCATTTTCGAGGGATTCAAATTGGGGAGAAGTGTTACGTTGAGACATCTATAGATAGCCATTCTTTTAAAAGTTGCCAAATCTTCGTATAAACATTTTTGTTTTAAATTAGTATAAATTTGACCTTTGATCTTTTGGAAATGGACGGTTTTCCTTTTGAATTGGCTATACACTTATATTAAAACTCACTCAATAGGTTCTCCTGAATATCGTCCTCGTTTAGTTATTGCACTGTCAGTCGAGTCGGATTTGCCTTTAAAATCTGATATGTCCATGGTATAATCCAATGTCACCAGTTTGGGTTTACTTTCAACGTAAAGAATTGACGTTTGAATGTCCTTGATGTGTTTGCTCTGAATACAGTTAAAATAAAGGATTGCAATAAATTGCTCATTGAAGAGTATGAAGCTAAACTTTGCACATTAGCATACATACGTTGTAATATATATTCTTAGCTGGCGTTTTCCCAGTGTCCAGAATGTAATCGTAATTTCGATGATCAATTATGAGAATACCTCCAGGTTTGAGCATCTCGCAGAAATTTTCAAGGGCTTTCCTGTTTCAAATAGAAAGCTGGAGTTAGTTCCGATTTGTTACTGTGGAGGTCGTCTATTCTGAAACCGTAAATGTAAACCGGGACAAATATTTAAAATATATTGTGGTCTTTAAATTAAGTTATATTAAAGGAATGAGGTACGTTAGAGCCATGTAGAGCCAAAAAAGCATAAAGTAATGTAGATACTGTGGTTATGAAACATCGAAAATACCGTTTTGGAAGGTATAGTGAAACTAGTTTTATTGCAGCAAACTTCAGCTTATTTTCTGTGGAATCATTAACAACGTGTCAATTTAAATGTATCCTATTGCTACGTTTACAATTTCAGAATACACACAATAGTTGAGATTTACTTGATGGCACTCAAATCCCCAGTCAAGTCTGGCAGATGAGCAAATGAGTTTCCCAGGCAAATAACGGCATCAAATCCATTGCCTGGTTTGTGAATATCTTCCGGTAAAGTCAACCAATTTGCCTCCTCGATCACTATAAAGGTCTCATAAAAGATGGATTAAATACATGTTGTTGGGGCAAGACATTGCAAAAAGCTCGCTTTCACATTATGGTGTATTCAATGACAAAATTGATTGTGTAATATAAGCTTGAGTTTTGTCGAACATGAGCTATCGGGTGTCTCACCCCATTTATCAAAAGCTGGCTCTTTGCGCCTGTTCCAACGTTCTTTCAGTGCATATTTCAACATCCGATCTGAAGCATCAACACTCGTAATGTCAAATCCTTGTTCCAGGAGCATTATAGAATCCACCCTAAATTTTTGGCAAACTTTAGTGCAAATTCATTTTATGACCATTACTGTACAAAGGTTGTTAGATGGACGCACTTCAATATTAAATAACATTTTTTTATATTAATAGACTGAATTAGGTTTGGAAATAATTGTCGCCAGGATCAAAGAATCAAGAATTAAATTTCGTGTCTCTTCTTTCTTGTATGTATTAAAAATACATCAAAGTTCAAGGTTTCCATTAATTTAAAAAATCTGACTAATATGCTGAAATAACTTAAAGATCGTAACCTCATAATATAGGATTATTCCACAATGCACACAATAGTGTGGCATAGATAAAGTTCAAATAATCTGTAAACTGATGTGATAAAATTAATTTTTTTTTTGTTATTTTACCGAAAGCATTTGAAAAAGAAAAGAATGGAGTGAAAAATGCACTAAAGGAATATGCTCTTCTGGCATAGAGCAAATTTAATGGCTTTTGGATGGTAAAGCAAAAGCTTTTACCATCTAAAAGCCATTAAAATTAACATTCCACGGTAAAGTTTAAAAAAACACATCAACGTCAACCGTTTACAGAAAAGTTGTTTCAGTCCTGTATTAATTTGATACATTTTTTGCGTTGAATTATTAAGCTATCTATTGCAAATTTTGGAACTTAGCCAGAATGGTTAAGCAGATAAACATTTTTCTTTTAACTAATAATGGGGTGATTAGCGAGTTTCTAAAGCTGGAAGTGGCAATTTTCTAGCACCGACCGAAGATCAAACACGATTCTTTACAACAAAAAAAGTCAAAAACACGGTATGTGATGCACAAGTTTTCATGCACTTTGAGTTTATTTCTGTTATCAAACACCAACAGAGTAATTAGGGCTGATGCTGAACAGTTTATTAATGAAGGAATGGGTTAATCTGGTTAAATGGCAATTAAGTATAAAAATATTTTAGTGGGCGTTTAAACCAGAAAGTTATCAATTTAGATTTTATCGATAATTACCCTGTTCCGCAAGCAACATCCAACACATGTCGGCAACCATGATCACGCAAGATTTTTCCCATAAACTGTCGATAAGTTTCAGTCCTCGAATTTTTGTCGCCTGCATATTAATTCCGATGGGGGAAATGCATTAAGAAATAAGTTACATCTCCACGAACATTGTTAAAAAAAAGGTTTTCTACCTATGTAAATTTCCCAAACCTTCGCAGCTACCCCGTCGGCATACCTAAAGTAGCATAAGCAGTTGACTGGCTTAATTCATTCTACCAAGTAAAAAAACGCTAATTTAAATAAATGACAACTCTCTTACTGATCTGGAAGGCCTTCTACCCCAATTCCTAAAAATAAACACATTATCATTTTTGAAAAAGAATTGATATATTTTGAATGCTCTACCCATTTATACTATCTTTCTATTTTGGTTTGGAATGGCATTATTTTGAATTAATTACTTACCAAGAGAACGGGTGCGATAAACACCATCAGCCATCGCCATAAATTGCAGAATATGCAATAGAAACGTGCAAAGTTCACGCCAATTTTTTGAAATGTTGATTCTGGAACTAGTGCGTTTGAGTGGCAGACGACACACGTGGTGGGAGAAATCTGTTTTGGACGTTGATGATTGGTTAAAAAATATGGTCACGCCTTTTTAAAGAGCATTTGCTGACGCAGGTATTGACCTTGTAGATTTTTTTTAATGCCTTGTATTGCAGCGTTTATGACGTTTTTGCAATAATAATTGTGCTAAGAAAAGTTTCAAATCATGGATAATTTAGAAAATAGGAAAAAATACCTAGCTTGCAAACCTTGAAAATGACACTAATCAATCCATCATTCAATGTTTTTATAATTAAAAAAATCATCATAATATTATAATTTTCCCCTATTCCCCTGTATATATTGCCGCAAAATGCCGGAAATATGGATATTGAATATATTTAATTAATTTGTAACTATTATATTACTGGATTAATTGTTGGTACATTTACTGTGAAATTTTTTTTCCTTATATTTACATATATGTTTATACATGTGCATGTTTAAATATGAGTTAAGAAAATATGCCCATTATAATAGAAATAAATTTTAATGTATAATAAATAATTACAATCTAGATAACCAAATGTTATCAGTCTTCTAAAGCAGAATCCAACCAATCTTCCAAACTTCCCTTTGAAATTGCTGCAAATCAAGAAAACAAGAATGACATTAGGGATATCCTTCAATTTTGTTAGACAATGGATGCCCTTGCGCTTACCTGCTATTTCTGGTATAGATTTAATTACTGATGGAGCAGTTGAGGGAATTTCTAATAAAATATAAAATAAAATTATCTTGTAATGCTTCAAAATGACATCTTGCTATGCAATAAATTATATCTGAAATGAAACCCTACCTGGTGCCAAGGATAATTTAGAGATATCTATACTGCACATATTTTCTACTTTTCCTTTGTTTAATGCTAGTAAAGCTTCAAGTTCGTCTTCTAATTCTTCATCAATGAGCGTTTCGTTAACTAGCGCATTCTTTGAAATATCTGGCCTGGTTATGTCCGTTTTAACGGAAGGAATTTCGTCTATATTGCTCTGCTCCACTGGAAAAGTTGTAGGTGTTTCAACAGGTGATGGCAATAGTTGTGCAGCCGGTTGCACCGTCCCTTTTGTTTTTCCATCATTTTCTTTCACGAGTGATTTTTGATATTTTACTCGCTGGTGTTGCGCTGCTCCTTCAAATCTATGTATCTGCTCCATCTAGTGTAGATCAACATACCTTAGGAAGAATTTAATTATGCGCATCAAGAATCAAATGTGTAGAGTTCAGTATTTACAGTGAAATATTTAGGATCGATGCTAAGGCGTTGATGATAGGGGATACAAGATAAGGAAAGTGCCAGAGAGTTAAGATCCAAAGACTGAAACTGGTTCATTGAATCTGAATCACTGCCACCAAGCTCATCTGCCCAGTCTTTTTCATCTTTGAATTGAAAGTGACTTCCAACACCACCTGCAAATTATGCAAATATATGTAATATGCGGTGAAATGACAAATAATACAAATGACTGAAATTAGTTACATGACTTACCTCCAGAATTTCGGATTAATTCAAAATCATATCCTCTGGTGGTACTTGCACTTTCAAGAGATTGGTTGGAATCATCGGGGATTTCATATTTTTCCCAATTACTTTGTACTTTTCGCTTGCTGTATTTTTTACTTTCCTAGAGCATAAGGCATACAGGATTATGCTATGGTTATTTGAATTTTAATATACAGTATATGAGCATTTATATTACTACGACATGTTCTGCTTCAACCGTCGGTATCAACTTGGGGGATGGTGCTGGTTCGACGTCTTGGGCCTTGGCAACTCTTGTATTTTCTTGAAATTTGCTGCTGATATCTTTATCAAACGCAGGATCATTTTGTGTTACAGTTTTGGTATTTTTCACCTTTTTAGAGCCAGTGTTTGAACTCTTTTTACTTGCCTTCTTTGGCATATTGACGGTGTATAAACACAGTATACCGTGGTTTCAAACCATCAAACAAACTGCACAGACGATAGTTGGCGCCCTCTGGCTCGTGTTGGTGATGGTGATGAACGCCTCTCTAACGGAGGGCGCTCTAGTAAACCAATAGTCGCATAGGTGCGTCTCAGGGTACAGTGGCAAATGTGCCGTAGCATCCCGTGACCGTAGTGTGTCGCTGTCTTCACTCACTCACTCCATTCTTTTGTTTCGCGGCAAGGTGGTGGATAGGTATTCGAGTTTTTCGAGTAAATATAGCAGGAAATCGGACGTAAGTATGAATTAATAACATGTATTATCTATAGTGGCACTGTAGCTAACTTCTGGAGTTGCGTTATTTCCAAAATTTAATCATATTTGATCATGTAGTAGTTTTTTTAAATGTTGAAAAATCAAACAAAGGCCTCGAAATTTCTCAACCGTTTTGCACCTCGTGTGTAAAAAGTATAATTTTGCATAGCACGTAGGAAAGGCTGAATTATTTTATTGCCAAGATTATGTTCGGCCGAACTTGAAGAATACGAATAGATAAAGGAAAAAAATTGTTTTGATTAATCATAAAGGGTTAGTTAGCACGATCGATTTTTGTTTACGTGTGCGTCCGTGGCTGAAGCGCCGTTAGTTGGAAGAGCGCCCTTTGGGCTCACTTTTTGAGCTCCCGTAGCGGCGCTGTTTTTTCACGCAAGCGCCCCTTGTCATTTCTGCCGTTCCTTTCTTCGAAGGTCAGTCGCTGGCTCCTCGAAAATCTCCGGTAAACCCCACTTCAGTGAAATTCTTCGGAAAACAAATAAGGTTTGTCATTGAATACTAGCATGAAAACTGATGAGCGCTTCGAACAATACTCGATTTGAATCTTCAAAAACACAACCCAGTGGAACGCATTGCAAAAGAAATTTTCGATCCCCGTCTTCTCTCGTTTTGTTGTGACGCCGTTGTTGCTGATGCCGGCCGCCATTTTTTTGCATTCGATGGCTCGTTTTTGTTTTTTTCTCCTCCGACCATTTACGCCGCCAGTTGCGTAAACGTTGTGGTCAGTGCGTTAATTAACGAGGTTGCTTGACGGAGGGTGATATTTGACGAAAAGTATTTGCCGATCGAAAATTCTTCTACATTGTGCTGCCTATCCTATATATCTATCGCTCTTCAAAAAAAAAAAAAAAGACCGCCATTTTGCTTTTCAACGTTGTGCGACATTTCGATGATAAATTCAAATTGTTCATGAACCCAAATCTGGACGATAAATTCAAATTGTTCATGAAACCCAAATCTGGACCAGTATCGCTGTAGTACTACTTCAGAAGCGTTTTTTTACGATCTCTATTGCTATTATTCGATTTATTATATCCGTGCAAAACTCGTAATCTAGTAGAAGGAGTTTGTGCTGTGTTTGAATTTTATATCTACACGCCCCGCCTGTCTCCTCTATTTTAAAATGTTTGCGGGGATCCTGCGGTCTTGCCTAATTATCACGAATGAATGCTACCCCATCCTCCGTTGAAAGCCAAACTACGGGGAATGTTGCGGGTCAAGGCCTGGCTGACAGTGGGCGAGACCCCCGTGAACATCCGGGGGAAGCGACTCCCCCTCTTATAACGAAATGACTTGTTTCAGATATGGCAAAACCGGCCCGAGTCTACGTCGGGGGCTTGCTAGACAGTGTGAAGAAGGAAGATTTGGAGCGCGAGTTCTCCAAGTACGGCAAGTTGAGCAATGTGTGGGTGGCGTGGAACCCCCCGGGGTTTGCCTTCGTCGAATTCGACGACTCTGAGGATGCTGAAGAAGCTGTGCGCCGTCTGAACGGTCAAGACGTTTGCGGCTCCCGGATCCGGGTGGAAATGTCCCGGGGCAGAGGGCGTGGAGGAGATCGCGGTGGCCGAGGAGGGGGAAGGGGTGGCGGCGGCCGAGGCATGAGGGGGAGCAGTAGTGGTGGGGGGTCTTACCGCGGGGGCGGTGGGAGCAGCTTCCGGGGCTCGAGCCGCGGCGGCCCCAGGGGAGGGGGAGGAAGGTACATGAGCGGTGGGAGTGGGGGCAGTGGCGGGGGTTCTCGCTATGGGGGATCCCGTGGCCGAGACCGCTACGGCGACTACGACTCTGGTGGCTCCTACAAAGACGGAGGCCGCGATCGGGACCGCTACGACCGAGACTACGAATCAGGCGGAGGCGACTATTACTCCAGGTCACCATCTGCTGGCTATCGAAGCCGATCTCCGTTTGGAAACCGCAGGTATTTAGAAAACAGCTCCATGGCAGAGTGCAAAGTTTGAAAAAAAGCGAATGTGTTATATGGGCATTGATATATACCGTAATGAACGCATCCGTCCCGCAATTAATTTCTGCTGTAAATTCTGCGCGACCTCTCGAAACATGTATGCCACAGGCGCTTGCTAATGAAGACCAATGACTAGACTGCCAAATGAACATTTTTTGTGGCCGTAATGCATTTTCTGCTGCTGCTGCTGCTACAAGCACATCGCTCAATCTCTATATATCTCTTCGTTCGTCACAATCCGAAATCTCGAAGCCTAAGTCTACCAGTTGGCAAAAGCGTTAGCCAATTTTTCAATGCCCATGTAAACTTCGAATTTGTCTCTTCAGCATGTGATGTACCAAATTGAATCTGTTTACAAAATCACATACCTTCACTCAGTGCAAATATGCGACCACCCTCAATTCCCATGTACGTGACAAATTCTCCCCGATCAACCGCCAAGCATGCTTTAATTAAAACTGCTACTTTCGAAAAGCATTTGCACTTTATAAAAATTAGTACTATCGACTAGACGTAATTGCTCTCATTACCTCATCTGCGAGTTAAGCTCTTAACGCCCCCAGTAATTTTAATGCTGTCGGCAAGCTGCAGTTCCAACATCCGACGTTTGTTTTTTATTCTCACTGAATGATCGCTATATCTACCCAGCCCCCCATCAATGTTTCCGTTTCCGCACCATTTTATACATTCATGCATTCTTGGATACCTTTACCTTGCTGTTATTGAACGATTGACTTTTTAAACCTAAGATGCAGTTGTTAATTCTGTGAATTGCTTCACTCTTCTCTGCGCAGTTAAAAAACTACACATTGCCGAGGCTACGTCACAGAAACTCAAGCGTACAATACCCATAAAATCGAAAAAAAATTCCACCTCGGAGCTCGAATTGAATCGTGCAGAATAGACGACTACAGAATAACATTTGCGTTAAATAATTCATCCGCTTAGAGCTACGTAAAGTTTAGGAATTGGGCAAATAAGTTCTGCGCATTATCTATAGAAAAAAAATCTGCTGCTACTCCATACCCGCGTATCTTATAGGATCGTACTTCGTGTAAGCAAAAATCACAAGTTACCGACAAAAAAAATCTCCAAACCCTCGTAATCGACAGTAGTTCTACGCTCAATTCTGCGGCCAGGTTCTATCTAAGTAGCACGTAATTTTGCCTCGTTGCACCCCACGCTGTCACAATGAAATCGTTCACTCAGTTTTATCAAGGAAGGCGTGCAATGAAATCCATTTAAAATGCTGCGTCTGTCCATCCGAATCGTCCTCCGCTATCGCTTTACAGCCATTTTTGAACAAGTTTTTTTTTTTTTTCGAACCTCACTTCGTTTACTCACAACAGGGAATCGAGCAGCAGCAAAGATTATTCGTCTTCACGAGATGGACGTGGCTACGCTTCGCAGGACTCTGGCAGGGACTCTCAAGGCCAAAGCAGGTAGATAACAACGTAGTAGTTAAACATGAGGTTTATCCTGTTGTTTTAATTACTTTGCCAACGACTTCATGTTCAAAAGTTCCCCAAACTTCCCCCCCTGTACACACACGCACGAGCTGAGGAAGTGGCAAACTCGGTCTCTTCGCCAGTATCTAGAAAAAGCTACGCCGGTGGCAATACCAAGCCTTCGTCGCTGTCTTACGCTCGTTCTCAAGTCACTGTCTTGCGTGGTCGTGTCTTTAAAAAATCCGCACCTATCTTCAGCAAACCACTCGAAATTCTCCGAAACCTTCGTTAGGCACCATTGCTCTCAATTTCAATCAGTCGTGGTGACCAAGAGTTGCCAGTTGCTTTTTAAGTTCGCGTACGCTGAATCGGGCACGTGGGGATTTCTTACTTAAGCCATGTAAAAATCCTAAAACGATGACCATTTCTTGATCTCTCAGCTCGTACTACAGCCGAGGAAGCCCTCCGTCTCGACCTCGTTATTAATGCACTTCCCACCGCTGAACGCAAGCCATCCGAATAGCTCCACGCTTCAGAATTTGCCGACAAGCACTCGTTTAATCGGTTTTCGTATCTTCTGCAATGCACACCTCGAAATTCTCCGCCAGGAAAGTGTTGGGAACGATTCGTGAAAGTTGTACGTGCTTCTACCAGTTCTCGCCGTTAGTGTGTCTTTTAATTTTTTTTCTCAGTGAAATCGCAGTTATCATTTTTGTGTTTGTGTCGATGTTCTTTTCCCACCTCGCAGCATTTCTGAGTAAATCTTGACATCGGAAGTAAAGCCTTGCATGGATTGTGTAATGCGGTGGTCTTAGCATGACCACCAAGAAAGGCAGTATCCGCTTAATGTAAGCGTTTAAAATAACGTCTTTTGCAACGTTTATCTAGTGAAGATTCTATGCCAAAAAATCAATCAGCAAATTAAATTAATTTAAGGGCAAGTGGGTAAATCGTCTATAAATATGCAGTGATATTTATCCGTAGGGTTTTTTAGCCATTGTCCAGTTTGTGAAATTGATGAAATGCTGCAAGTGCAGCAACTTTAAATTGATAAATATGAAAATCTTTTGTTCACTCATTACACCCGTGGGGTTTCATGTCATAAATTTTGTCAAGTGTAATTTCATTGTCCATCCTTTAGTTGAATATTTTAAACTTATCAATAAATCGCTTTTTCATTGTATCCATACTGTAAATGAATTTATTACTTATGCTGGTTACTTTGGGTAGAGAAATAAGTTTTCAGAACAATTGACCTGCAGATGCATGCGCGATAGCCTACCTGGTGCAGGTCAGTGCAAAATTGTTTTGTGGATTGATTTTCGATTTACGTTCATCCAATAATGCCACTGACTCGTATTGCGGTGATCTCGTGTATAATGTTCCAATTCAATTCTTTACCGTTGCAGTCAGTACTTAGTACCATTTGGCAGGGGGGATCATTATACAAATTAAGTCAGGCCCCAAAATCACCATTTAGTTATGTTTCCCGTATTTGGGAATTTAAGGAGGATGGGAAGACTGTCATGCCCGATTTAATATAGAAATTATCTCAGCATTCGCCTGAAGGAATTGTGAGAAACCATGAAAAACCACCATCTAGGATAACTGACCATTTCCACATTTTGGAAATGTTGCATCATTAGGAGTAAGATAAAAGTTGATATTTTAAAAATGTAATAATTATAACAGGCAGTCTGCTGTAGGCCTACTAGATGAGTGAAACCAGTCTTAGGTAAAAATGTTTGGTTATTTAAAACAGCATAAAATGTGGAATTCATTTTCAGAAAACAGCTGAGTGGAAGGTATTCTGTTGTCACGGGTATCGTCGGTTGTCTTGATTGTGGTTTCCATCAATCTTCCCTGATGAATGCTGGAATAGCTTCTATTGTATATTAAATTGGCCATGACCGTCTTCCTCGTCTTGTGGCCGGGTTAATGGGGAGGGTTGGACAGGAATGGACCTGATACAAAACCGATAAGGCGATTAATATCGGCAACTGGAGGTTTTGGCTATGGTTGATGACTTCAGATCAGAAATGTAAAGCCACTAATGTCTATACTTATTGTCAGAATCCAGAATTCCTTGTATAATGGGGAAAATAAACTTATTGCAAAGCTATTTTCTGTTACAGTTCTTTGAACTAAAGGAGTAACAAACTAGGACAAAAAGAATTGAATTAGCCCTGGACTAGATTTGCTTTGTCTAAATTCTTTTGAGTCATCAGTGATGTTTTTTTTTTATTCATGGAAAACGATTTCAGGAAAATTAATACATTCAGGGTGGCCACAGGTTAGGGAAGTCAGGGGAAAAAAGTGGTCGTGGAAATGTCAGGGAAATTTTCCCAAATAAAGGCAAAATGCTACCCCGACATTCAGTCTGCTAGCAGCTCCATCCCCAATCCACCCTCATCCTAGCTTGGGAATATTCCAGCTAGACATGTAACAAACTTGTGTTTTGCCACGCTTCTTATTGCAATTGTTATTTTATTTTTCATTATGACAAAAAAATTTATATGCATTAACGAGTAAGTTTTGAATTTTAGTCAGGGAAATTGAAAATTTTGTGGCTACCCTGACATTGCAATTCACGAGTTTGTTGAATTTTAAAAGAATCGTTCAATTTTAAGCTCCCCCATTCAATTATGCCAACTTATGGCTGAGACTCAAAGTGACAATAACGTTTTAACAAACGTCATTAAATTGAGGTTTAATACTAGATATTGTAGACTTTCCAACATGTGACCGATCATACACAAGCCCAAAAACTTAAATTATTGAAATTCCAAAAGAAATCTGGATTTCTTAACTTTTACTATAAATTTATGTTACAGAGGTCCATTACGGTGTTTATTAATATCTTAGTACATGCCCATCACAATTGTCATTCTTTTCCTGTTTGTTATTTCTACTTTTCCAACATGGTGCCTAAATGTTTGATTACTCGTGCATTACTGACCCTAGGACTCATCCATCAAGCACGTTTTTCGTAACTACGTTAACATAAATGGCATTGCCTTTTTTTAAAAATGACTCATTTTTACAGCTCCACATTTACAAAATGTGTTTATTTAAGCAACTATTTTATCTTTGCTAGTTTAAAAAACATCAAGATGCAGACAAGCAGTGAATGTTAATTTTATTAGAAAATAATTCCATTAAACAAAATCACTAAATTGCCCTGACAAATGTTGTTGAAATAGTCAAAGAGCTGCAGCACTTCACAACAATTGACTTCATTTCCAATGAATACCTCACACATTTGAAACGAAGTCTTAAATTGTTATGAATTTGGCAGTTTGCAAAGTTGTGCTTCAAAGGCTGCATGTGGACGGCATGACAACGGTTTTAATTTGGTAAATCATTTGATTTTTGCAAGTACAGCAGCTCAGCGGTACGTGCAAAAATCAAATGATATTCCAAAATAAAAACGTTGTCATTGTCCTCCACATGCTTCAAAGGCTGCATGTGGAATTGCAATGACATCATTTGATTTTTGCGAGTACAGCAGCCCTGCGGTCAGTGTTTTGAAAAAGAGCTCGAATAAGCTGCTTGGCTTCATCCACTGTGAATTCTTGAGCAAGAGGTCCTTTACCACTTGCCCATCTGTCCAAGATGTCCTGCATCGTGGCAGCCAAAACTAGCAGTAATTCCTGGAATTTCATCCACTTTGGAACATACCTCTGCAGCTCAACAACAGCACTACTTGGATCTGAGGACTAAAAGAACGTTATCATCAATTGTTGACTAGACCGATCAAAAGTATCCCACTCGAAGGTGTAATTTTGATCAGTATTCTTACCTCAAATAATCCAGGGGCTCTTTCCTTGATGACTCCCAGTGCTGCAATCAGGTGCGTCGCATTAACTGCAGGTAAATCTTCCAATGTTGTCACCCTGGTTATGATTTCTTCGATTAAGGTGTTCAACAGAGTACCTAAGGACTTCTGGCAAACATTGCGGGGTAATACTGCTTGCCAGACTTTCCTCAAATGTTCCAGCTGCAGCAAGCACTGCTTGATGGCCCTTTCAACTAGGGAAACAAACTTGGTTTCTCCAACAATGTTCCTGAAGTCTGAAAAAAAAGTAAATCGCACCTAGTGAAAAAAATTAAGTTGAGCAAATTTTGAAATTTCCAATGTGCTGACGTCATCATTTTACTTTATGCAGGGAACTTGAAAATGTCTGGAGAAGTCGGGGGAAAATGGTTAATATGAAAAATTCAGGGAAATTCAACGTAATTATGTTGTTGCGATCCAAAATTATGTTTCTACGTGGTTAGCTCAGGGTCCATTTTCAGTGTAGGAATTTGCAAAATTTTCCAAATTATATCAAAATTGTCATTAGTAAATTTTGCGAAGTATTTTCCTGTGTCGATTTTGAAAAATGTCAATTTTTGACATTGTGATTGGGAATCACAGTTAAGGAAATGTAGATCCAGATTTTAATTCATTATCTACCTCCAGCTTCTGCTAAATTGCCAATCAGCTGCTTTCTTTGAATTCGCATTTGAGCCAAGAAAACTTCCACGCCCAGCTTTCTGACTTTTAGGACCAAATCCAAGAAAGTGATGGTACTGTCGTTGGGTGCCAATGAAAGCGTGGATCGAAATTGGTGCCCTAACGTCATCAGATGATGGGCGACGAACATGCAGTTGTTGTGGAAGAGTGCTGGAAAAATAAAATTAGGTCTTGGAACAGATTCCACACCATCAAATTGTAGTTGGAATGAAAGCCATTACCGGATTGCTGTGGAAGAGATTCAAGGCTGTCCTTGTGGTAACATGGCGTCAAATCACAGTAGAGGTGAATTATGTTGCGGGCTGTTGTAAAAAGACGTTCTGCGCACTGCTGGGAGCTATTGGAGGCTTCTTCCATTACGGTGTACAGCATGTCCACTAGGCTTTTGGCAGATACGCTATAAAGGTTTGGAGAAATGGGTAAGATTTTTAGCAATTGTCATTGATAGTAACTCACACAAAAATTATTTCCAAGCTGGTAGATTTCTGAAGGACCTCACACAGGAAGCAATTTGTTGCCGAATTTCAGGCAAGTTTAGGTGCGTCCAAAAAGTCAACATCATATTTCTGAACATTTTATTAACCATGGCTTATAAAAACGAAAATTTCAAACTGAAGGTAATTCGATGTCGTTTAAGTTTTTAATATTGAAAAATTAGAACATTTGATTTATCATGAATTGCAAACAATAAGACGTGACTTTCTGAATGTACCTTTAATTTCCAGAAAATAGGCAACAAACCGACTTGTGCGTGCCAGTCTTTAAGAAATTGTTTTAAGGTAAATCTGAACAACATTCATTTTTCTAATGTACAGTAAATAACAAATGCCAGTTTTGAATTCTTTCCAAATTTTTTCAATATTATGAAAAACTGCAAAATTATTTAAATTCTTAAAAATGGAGATCATTAACATTTCAAATCCTATTTAAAACTATTAACTAATCATAGGCTTACTTAAAATGATCACAATTTTTAGATTGGATCCGATAAATGACCAATTGTGAACTTTTTCACAGTTCAAAGCGATAACAATTCAATGCATCATTTAATTTAGTACGCAGGAACATTGGTGAATTTCAGATAAAGGGCAATTTTTTGATTAGCGGCTCGCAATTGTTGACCACTTTACTTTACCTGATTTGGCAAGTGGGAAACTTCATTAAGTTGCTCTGCGAGCGATTATCCTCCATGTTCAGCTCGTCTGGTTCCTTATTTAAATCAACTTTGAACGAGAACTCTTCGGTGAGGGATTGTTGCTCTTGCTTCACGAACGAGATATTTTGTTTCGTCGTCGACTTATCATTCTTGTTACCGTACGGTGACCGAGATGGTTGAGCAGCAACGGATTCGTACAAGTCTTCCATCATGATCTTTTTAGCTTTAGATAGCAAATTCCGGCACATTTTATTGGCGAACAATGTGTCTACGTTTTGCGCGTACTGAATCAGGCTATCGTCAGATTCCGACGCGATGCCCATCTTGAGTAGGGTTTCGTAAAACTGCGTGGTTGCTTCCACCACCTTATCGTACGAATTCAAGTCTTTGCGATGGCTGGGTATAGCCTTTGATAGGCATTCCTGGATAAGAACTTGGCAGAAATCTTTGTAAATCATTCCGCCGATGTGATGCATCAATCTGACGTCAACCCCCTCATTCTCAAATATTATTATTTCGCCAAATGCTTGGTTCAGGAAGTTAAACACTATCGTAAGTTTGTCAAAGATTTCTTCAGGAAGCGGTTTCTTTTTTCTAGAGGCATCATCTGTAGACACATTCAAAGCGGTACCAGCTGATTGATCACAATCGACCACACCAACGTCTATCTTTTGAGTAATTATAGAATGGATGATGTGCTCATTAAGTCGAACCGTAAACCGTTTAAGAACAGCGTCCAGGTAATGCAACAAATGCATCGCTCTGACTAGATTTTCAAGTCGTTCGCCTGATTCGGAGATGGTAAGCTGGACAGATTTTCCTATTCAGTAAAAAAATCAAAAGGGTCAAATAAATAATAACGTGATCAAAAACTTACTGTTAAAATAATACATGCCTTTGTTAATTTCGCTGCCCTCTGAACTTTCTTGGATGCTCCAGGCCACAAATTCTTTCCAAATTTCTTCCATGCCATATTTGAGGCTTTCGCAATGTAGCAAATATTCTCTATCTAAGCCGTCCATCAACTTAATTCGTCCAGTCAAGGAATTGTGAAGACTCGCTTTCATTTGCTTCACCTTTTCTAGGTTGTGGACGGCATCTAAGAAGTTGTTCTGTTTAATGCTGGACTTGCATTGGGACAATGCATCATTTATCTCCACTAGTTTTTTAACTACATCCAAGGTGGCTTCAGTAACCTCCAACTGAGTGTTTATCTCCTTGAATTCATCAGCAGACTCTTGAATTTGACCAACGAGCTATTTATAAACAAAAATAATTATGAAAAATGGAGACTAGGAAGATTAATTTTAAACCAAATCAAAAAATGATCGAACTAGAGTAACATGCATTCACTGCAAACTGTAGAATTATAACAAACACATTTATGAGGTCAAACAATTTCTTTTACTGTGATGGGAAAGTTTTAGGGCATGAAGCACTTTATAGCAAGTATGTTACCTCATTTTGAATTATGTTTTTTATCGTTTGTATTTCACTGGTGAACTTCAAAGCTTTGTTTTCCAAATTTTCGTTTCGCTTGGCCAAAGGCACGAAATCCACGTAACGTTTCAACAGGATTTCTTGGACCTGTAGTTTGAAGTTGTCTATGGATCCACTTAAAATGGTTATTTTGCTTCCCAGCTCATCTTTTTCTAATTTCCCTAATTAAAATTGATTACATTCAAATTAGAACAAATAACGGCGGGAAATGAGCGTCTCTCCACTGCATGTACATGTACCAAGTTTTCAAAATGACATTTGTTATACGAAGATTACTTTGAACGATGCAAATAATCGGTTACCTGCTGACGACAATATCTCAGTAACTAGAGAAGACGACATTCTAAAGATAGTTGCTCGGATTTATTTCCTAAATTTACGAAATATTCATCATTGCGCTCCCAGACGTTACTTGAATAGTAGCAAAACTTCATTCGGCCATTTTTCAGCTTCGAATTGTGTCGCATAGATGGCGCTACGTGTCCCCTTGCCACGTCTTGTTGGTGTTCTGCTACAAAAATGTCGGACAACAAGATGCCTTCAACCATCAGAGAAAAACAAATAGGTTTGTGTTGATTTTATTCTTGTTATTTGGAGTAGATGCGTGTTGCCACGTGCTGTTTTATTTTTATGACTGTTGTAGCTAGTGCTTAGGATGTCTGCGGCTCTTGAAATGAACTTGACATGCACTTTTTGCCTATGCTTCCAGATGCTATCAAACGTATGCTCAGTTTAAACTCGCCTCAGTCGAAGCGAAATACATCGGAACCTGTGTGGAAAGTGCTAATTTATGATCGTTATGGACAAGATATTATATCGCCGTTGGTTTCTGTTAAAGAACTCAGAGAATTAGGGGTAACCTTGCACTTGTAAGTATGTCTACTTGTATACACGACGCAAAGAGGTGTCAGTTTTTATAGGTGGATTTTTATTCGGAAATTGTTTACCAAGCGGGATCGGTTCATAAACGTTTGAGTGCAACAAAAAGTTTGTTTTCTCTATGTTCTTTTAACTTTTTTAACTATGACTATATAACTTTGGGAAACTTATGGAGACTTTTGAAGCGATTTCAATGTATATGAATGTTATGGAGATGGAGGATGTTATTGCAGAGATGATTATAGGTCATATTTTGTCTTTGGGAAGGAGCATATTTATAGACATACTCTGGGATTGTGACATGTAAAGTTTATAAACTGATGTCGGAAGGCAAAAATCATTTAATTGTGAACCACTTAAATTTTCCACTTATTAACTGATGCACTGCAATCGCTGCAGGCATTGTACATAGCAAGGTAAATCGTATACGCTCCTGTCCAGCATTAGGGAGGCCTGATTGTCAAAACTTAATTAGTGTTCTTGGTTTTCCAAAGTTGTTTTCTGGCAAATGCTGGGTCAGTTCCACTTGTCATCGGTCTGAACCGCTTCCTGTCTCTATACTGTCCTGTTCTTTGAGTCGTGTTTGGGTGTTTGGTAAATCTGAACTTCCGACTTTTTTAAAGATTATATTCATGTAATTATTGTACTGACGTACTGTACAACAATGTGATAGTAGATGCATTCAAAAGTGCAACTAAGTTTCTCAAAATTATTGTTGGTAGTTCAATTTATCAATTTTTGAAAATAAACACCTCATCTAAAACTGAAATGAAGAAACCTTTAGGTTTATAACCTGGATTTATTTTGTTTTGGATGGATTTTTATTTAAACAGTGTGCCATGGTCAATACACGAATAAGTGATTTTTTTCTAATTTTTCCGATTTATTCAGATTGCTACATTCCGACCGTGATCCAATACCTGACGTTCCAGCAGTTTACTTTATAATGCCCACTGATGAAAACATACAAAGAATTGGACAGGTATGTAATATGTGTAAAACTTTTCTTCATCTCCTCAACATTATTTTTGATAAATGTAAAAATGTTTTGAATAATTGGCAAAAATTCAGTATCAATTCTCGTTTATTAGGATTTCCGCAATCAGTTGTATGATTCGTATTACTTGAATTTTTCCTCGGCAATATCCCGCCAAAGATTAGAAGATATAGCGAGTGCATCGCTGCAATCCGGTTGTGTTCCTCAAATACAGAAGGTATGTCAGCTGTCCGCAATAACTTATCACATGTCTCTTTAATAACAGACTTTATTTATGAATTATTACATTCATCTAGGTTTTTGATCAATATCAAAACTTTATAACCTTGGAAGATGACATGTTTGTCTTGCGACATCAGAATAGTGATCCAATTTCGTATTACGGTATTTGACAATTTGTAATTGATTATCATTCTTTTACTGAAGTGAAGCATAGCAGTACATAATAAAATTTCATTAACATTTCAGGTATAAATCGGGGAAATGTGAAGGACACTGAAATGGAAGCAATTATGGACGACATAGTTGATAGTCTTTTTTCAGTATTCGTTACGATAGGTATATCTTATTCCGTTATTCAAGACTAGATGCCATAGCGGGAGGACCGCTTTTAAAATAAATTTCTTTAAAAACAAGTGCTATTTCGGGATTATTAATGTTGTCAAAAGATAGTAGAGTTTACTTTTTATTAAGGTCTAGCTTATTTTTCAAAATTCTCATTTTCTAGGAAGTGTTCCTGTCATTCGGTGTCCGAGAAATAATTCCGCTGAGATGGTAGCTGAAAAACTAGATGAGAAATTGAGAGAGAATTTAAGCGACACTCGCAACAGTTTATTTACTTCAGATCCAGTTCAGCATGGACAGTTCAGGTAAACTCAACAGCTTTGAATCGGCAACATCATTGGTAAATTAATTGAGACAGTTGATTCATAATTTATGCAATCCGATTTCAGTTTTCATCGTCCTCTTTTAGTAATTTTGGACAGGAACGTAGATTTGATGACACCTTTACGGCATACATGGACATATCAGGCTTTAGCTCATGATGTGTTGGTTTGTACATTTTATGTTAGGAATACAAAACCTTACCTCGTTAAGAAATTAAAATTCAGCATATGTTGCATTTTATCAGGATCTGAATTTAAATCAAGTGAAACTAGACGACGATGCAGAAAAGCCTTCAGCCACGGGTGCTAGACGAAAACGCAAAGCTAAAACATTCGATCTTGGACCAAATGATAAATTTTGGGCAATGCACAAGGGAAGGTAAGGCCGTTAAGTTAAAAGTTTGCATCAGTTGGCATGGAATGTTTGATAAATCTACTAATTACTGAATCATTTAGCCCATTTCCGAGCGTAGCTGAAGCAGTACAAAGCAGCTTAGATTCCTATCGAAAAGAAGAAGGTGAAATCAAGAGTTTAAAAGAAGCAATGGTGCGCTGAAGGCTTATGAGTATAATAGAACTAGTATATTTTTAAGGTATCGTAATTAAACATTTGCATGTTTGTTTGCTTTAATAATTAGGGTTTAGAAGGCGATTGTGACGAGGCCATTACAATGCTCCCAGATAATACTGCGAGGCTTACATCTGCTGTGAGGTAAAAATTCTAAAACTTTGGTTTTCAATTGATGTATTATTTTGTGAAAAAAAGGCAACATTTGAAAAAAATAGATGATACATAGGGAATGTACCTAGTGATCTACTCGTGAAAAACAATTTTCTTCATATACACGAAATGTATGTATGTTATATCATTTTAACAAAGCTTACTTTAGATGTTTTTATGACCATTTGCACACAATAGTAAACAAAAAATTTATATCCATAAATAATTCAATTCTTCGGTTTTCATCTTTGATTCATTTCTCGACTCATTCTTCGACTTCATTTTTTTTTATTTGTATCACTACATGTATTATTTAAGAATATCTAGTCAAGTTTATTTAAAAAAACAAGGTACAAATTAAATTATGACACTTACTATGTTCCAGCTCTTTACCAGAATTGTTGGAAAAAAAGAGATTAATAGATCTACACACAACCATTGCAACTGCTATTTTAGAGCACATAAAAGCAAGGAAATTAGACGTTTATTTTGAGCTGGAAGAAAAGATTATGAGCAACGCAACGTTAGTGAGTGTTACATTTTGGTGCTGAAGGGGACAGCTGTATTTAGACTGTTTATTTACATAGTTAACAATTGATTTTTATTTCCACTTTTTTTCATAGGACAAGTCTATTATTGAGCTTATTGCTAATCCAGAAGGTGAGGGAGGGTCTCGTTAAATATTCTTAGCTAGAACTAGTGTATGATCCTGAATATTTTCTTCTTCTTTTGATTACAGTTGGCTCAACAGAGGACAAGCTTAGGCTGTTTTTGATATATTATATGTGCTCATCGGTAATGTCAGATGTAAGTAATCAAGATAATTTACGCACCAATTTTTTAGTTTCTTTGCTGATAGTACTTAACTTCATTTCAGGCAGAGTTTGACCAGTACAGTGTAGCTTTACAGGGTGCTGGGTGTGATATATCCCCTCTAAAATACATAAAACGATGGAAGTGGGTTTGATTTTTAAAATGCAAAATTTTCCAAATTCAAAAATGCAATCTATCTTCATAATTGTTTAAATGTTCTTTACAGAGGTTTTAGCAAAATGACTTTAGCGCCTAGTCAGTATTCGGGATCAAGCACCAAAACAATTGGCATGTTTTCAAAGCTTATGGCGCAAGGATCTCAGTTTGTTATGGAAGGAGTAAAAAATTTAGTTGTTAAGAAACAAGTAGGTGGAAATGTTTGCCATCCTTATTGAGTTGATTATTTGAATTGGTATCATCGTTAGTTATTAATTTTTGCGAGAGCATTAATAGATTATTTTTGTAATCTCAGCAATTACCGGTAACAAGGATAGTTGATGCCCTTATGGAACTGAAATCCATGCAAGAGACCGACGATTTCCGATACTTTGATCCAAAAATTTCCAGAGCCACTGTTGCGTATGTACATAGCTTGAAATTCAATTCCATTCAACTCAACTCAGTACCTTACAGTCAGTAACTAAAGGAAGGTTATTTCATCGTCTAATCGCATGCAAAAAGAAGGACCAATAGTAAGCCTACGTATTAGCACGGAGCTCAGTCAGAGGTTTAGAATGATTATACCTACTTCTATAGTGGTTGTTAGGCGTGAAGATATGGGACACGAGATGTGAATTAGAAGGTTGATTGAAACGTTTAA
>JAQGAO010000471.1:0-34148 GCA_034697705.1 Ommatoiulus sabulosus | reverse complement strand
TTTTTATGTACTTACATGTACAAAAAAAAAAAAACTATTGACGAAAAAGTATGGTCCTTACTGGATATTAATGAAGATTTTGGAATGAAATTGGAGGGTGAAAATCATAGTCTGTTGCATTCTAAATTTATCATACGTTCGTATCAGCTATATCGAATATATATGTATATGCCATCATCCCTCACTACTTTGTTATCAGTACAGTACTCATACAGTACATGTACTGTATATATGTAAAACGACAATTATTTTTAGAAAATGAATGACGATCCCCTCCAAGATATGATTCGTTCAACATCGACGTGACTGACCTAAATTCCAAAAAGCCATGCATGTTATGGCCCATGAGCTGGTCCACCGAGATAAGGCCTCGTTCACTACAGAGTTCAAACAGGAAAGGCCTAATTGTTGGTTCAAATCACTCAACTGGATATTTAGGCTTACCAGGTGCTATACGGCTGAATGGGGATTAATGGATTTGCTTACATAACCAAGATTCTCTGATTTGTTGACAAGCAAAGGCCACAGCGTCGCGTGAACATGTATGCAGGCATTACCAACCCTGAAACATTTGCAATGTTAATACTTAAAATCAATCAACAAATGATGTTATTTATGACATAAATATATACTGGATATTCCTAAAAAAAGAAAAACCAACATTTTTTTCGTGACTGGCAAAAAGTTAAAATAATCTTGCCACGAAAATGATTTTCTATACATTATGCGCAAACAGCGTTTAAAACTGAACGCTCTTATAATATCATAATATCAAGATCGATTTAGAATTACATTATGCTTGAAACATGTGGTGATTTTTTTCATAAAAGATTTTGTTTTCGAAACTTAAGCCTATACGTGTGCATGCATTTTGCACGCTTTATAGTGCATGCAATTACCATTGTGATTCTATAGGAATTAAGGAAGCAGTGTCAAACATAAGGTATGCATGTGATTGCATAACGGTATTTTATAGCCCCCAAATAAAATAAAATTAGAAATATATTCGCGAGATCTGCAGTCGCCATCCATTCATGCGTGCAGCGTTTTAGAAGCTTCAAATCTAATCCAAAAAAAGCTTAAAAAGATATTGCGGTTTGCAAATCTAATAACAAACACTAACAACTGAAAATTGCATTTTGCATTATGAAATCTCGAAAGGCGTGGCTTCTTTAATATCACAGCCATAAATAAACACTTCTCGGTAATTTACACGGAGATACGAGTATTTGCATTTCCCAGGCATGCATGAGTTTTAGTTACACGTATACAGTGTAGTGTACAAATCCGGTCACTGCATGGACAGCACTTTATCATGCATTGCAGGGGAAAGCTGAGGTTTAGAAATTGTTTGTCATTGCCAACGTACGTAATATTATTATTAGAAAAAGAACCAGAACTTGTCCCATGATCCCTGATTTGACCCCCAGGAAACGAATCTTCATGATGACATTTGCAGTTCCTATTTTTTTTTAATACCTTTGAAAAATATCCGTTGCCCAGGTGCAGAGGCCTCCATCGTGCCCATTGTCAACGGATTTTTTCAAAGTTTTTTTAGAAAAAAAAAACGACGGGAAATGAAACGAAAATTATTCAAAGATCGGTTCCCTAGGGGCCAAAACAAGGATCTTGGGACATTTCTTTTTCTGTAAATTGTAATTACGAGAATAATATACAGTATAGTAATTGGTGTTGAATACGGCTAATTTAAGCCTATTTTGCATCCCTTTCGAAAACCCAGTCTTGACTTTTTATACTACAACTGGAGGGGGGTTAATCAGTAACAGAATGTAGCAATTTTCCTAATTCTCGACACCCCTTTGCCATTCATAAATAAGATAAATAATAATAAGAAATAAATTCTATGACTTGTTCATGAAAATTGAATAAAAAGGAACAGTATTCTCGGAAGGGCAATTTACTCTGTATGTTTAATTTCACTATTAAGGATCGCTCATAAACGTAGTCTCGCCCAGATTGAGAAAATATTCGAAATATTTATGACGATTTGGGAAGAATGGGTGTGAAAATTTGGACATGTAGAATGACTGTTCGGCAAGCAGATCTTATGACATGTTTAACTATCGAATATACTCGGACAATTCCAAGTAAATTTTTGAGTACACACGACATTCGCGCGTTCTTTCCAAGTCTGCTCTCCTTCACCAGATTATGGACGTTGTTTATGAGAGGCCCTCTTGTCGCATCCTCGTTAAAAAAGTCATTTTCATTTAGTTTGATTTTGATAGATTGAACGGAGGTGATAGGTAGGGTCGAGCACCCAACCCGGGGCCAGTCCAACCTTCAATTATTTATGACCTCGCGCGGGGGTAGAAATCTTCGTGGGGACAGGTTAATAGGTGCGCCTAGCTGTCCTGTCACCCTTGATCACCAGACGGCGTTTGTGTTCTAAAAATGGTTTCTAGACGCCAAAAACTGCTCGCACTAATTCAATTATTTTCCGAAGGGTTGAACGCGAGCGCCGAGCGTCATTTCACTTTTTTTTTCTCTCTAATTTGCTCATGCATGAAATGACCCGATTATTCAGTTTACAAACATTACGCAAATCAAAACAAAGTTGGGAACGCAAGGCCGAGTCAAGGTTACGGGCGGGAGAAACTACCTTCTTCTTCCCTCGAAAGCAGGAAGCCTTCTGCGAGCGAACAAACGCTGCCGGTTGACCGACTTTCAGACAGGCTCAACAAAGATGATGCACAAACTGGGCGAAGGTGCCTCCCTCTAGTGGCCACAATGGATACTTGCAATGGCATCCCCCTTCTTACTGGCGTTAAAATAGAACTCGTCAATTTCAAATGGTCTTCTTATTATAAAGGAGATTTTAGTTTTATTGTAATGTAATATTATGTAATAATTCGAAAATTTAAAATCAAAGTTTAAAAAAAAATAATGGAAAATTTTCCAAGCATAAATTTCACAGGAGAGCTCCAATATTTGAAAAACCGCCTAAAATGGAAAAAAAAGTAGTAAATATTTCATTTCCCTGTTTTCTGCAACTATTTTGGAAAAATTCCCAATTCACCCGCTCTTCAAACCGTAAAAATTCCAAAACCTCCAATAAATACATGTAGGTAATATGAAGTTATCACTGATGTAAATAAAAATATGTTCATAATGAAAAGGTTTGGAGTAAATGTGCTGCAAACAAGCCTAACACCTTGTTTAATAGTTCTCAGCTGAACTGCAGTTATTCTTCAAGGTATCAAACCATCTTTTTAACTCACGCGCTATTTCGTTTTCCAAATTATATTAAAAAAAAAATAAACTATTTGATAATTTAAAAAAATACTACATGCATATGTCTCAAATGCCAATTCATTGGAGCACTGCGAATTTTTTTTGGAAAACGACCATTAATTCAAAAAATTTAAAAACATGTCCTCAAATTTCAACAAAATCTACAGCACATTCTACAATGTAATCTATTCGATAGAATCCAATCGTAATTTTGACATTCCATGAGATCACTTCAAAAAACTTCAGTCATGACCCCCCCAATGAAATATTTTTTAAGTCAGGTAATTTCGGAAAATTCCCTAAACATTGTAATGCAGTGAAATTCATAAAGCATTTCCATAGATGATATGCCATTTCCGAAATTTATAGACGTCCAAATGGAATTCCTGTAATTGAGATAGCTATACAAATATAAAAAATATTTAAAATGAACCACTAACGGAATGTAATAAATGAAAACTACACAATATGCTCAAATGAAAAATCGTTCATTTCAGTTCCATACTTGAAAAGACAATATCGTTACATTATTAATGAGACTGGTATAATTGGTTTGTTGCTTCATGTTGTGTTTCGTTTAGTTGAGGGCACAGTGGAGCTAAGGGAATTCAAATAGAATGAAAGTAGCATAATCAACGCAATTTTGACAAACCTGTCTCATACAAGTGACCATTGCAGGTGTTGTACACTAATTACATAGCACACCTCTGCCAATGATTTTGAGGCAGATTTTCAGCTGTAATGAAATCATTTAGAAGAATACAAACGCAAAGGCCTAATTATAACTACAACCATTTGCATCTATGGTAGAAAATGGTAATAATTCCCAAGGTTGAATGCACTGTGGTTAACTGGTCAAAAACAGTAAGTTGAACTCATGATGATGATGAGTGATACATATTACAATATGAATATTTAGATAAAATGTCCTAGAATCCTGTACATTATTCTTCAAGGGTCATTCATAAAAATTAACAGCACCTTTAATTTGACTGTAAAACAAAATGCTCTTAAACGTTTTAGGATTTCATGCAGCTTTGTGCCTGAAATATGTAAGATATAAAACCAGAGCAAATAATTCATGATAAGGACCAAGCGTTTAATTATATATTAACAGAAATCAACGAACTATCTTTGAACAATAAATCTACCCCACAACAATGCCAGCAACTAATTCCAGATTTCTTAATGTTTGTATAATGCAGGGGATACTCGAAATGTTCTCAAAAATGCATAAATTTACTCTTTTGTATAGAAATTTAATTTAAAATATCCAATTTCACACTTCTGACAGCATGCAAACTAATTATAAGGTCTCATTGCATGATAATCATCCATGATTACAGACAAGTTTCAATGGATGGAAGTTCTTGTGCATATGTACAATTCTGGCAGGGCAATTAAAACTCAAATTGTCAAAACAAATTACAATTTTCAAGATTCAAAAATCGGTGAACTTTAAAAATTTGGCAAAAGAATCACAAAGTTTTTACAGTATAAAAATGCTTAGATGAAGTATGACTGGTTATGGAGAAAGGAGACGTCTTGGGAACTTATTCACCAAAATGATTGCAATTATTCTAGCTCATCCTAGATTCAGCTGTTAAAAGATTCCATATCCCAGAACATCAAAGTCAGCGAGTGAAATTTTGCCAAAATCAGTCATAATTTGTTACGTTCCCTAATCCCCTCCAGGGATTTGTCATGTCATTCATGATACGTATCAAACCTCAATCAAGACGGATGTATTGTTCGTAAAAACTACATTTCAGTTTATTT
This sequence comes from Ommatoiulus sabulosus, assembly GCA_034697705.1. NCBI lineage: Eukaryota > Metazoa > Arthropoda > Diplopoda > Julida > Julidae > Ommatoiulus > Ommatoiulus sabulosus. The sequence goes on along the minus strand of JAQGAO010000471.1, from coordinate 29,114 downwards.
TGTTGATGAAAGAAATAACAGCTAAGCTACTGTTATGTCCAGAAAAAAAAAGAAAAACTTATGGCTCACTTTGTGCACTATTCTTTTAATGTGGGCCTGTTTTGCAAATTTTAACATGTTCCCTCTTAACTTTTAGCAATAACTTATGCTGACCAGTGCACCAGCATTATGTCGACCTAAAATCATCAAGGACAACTTAAGTGACATTGACCAAAACATAGCCTCCTTTAGACATTCCATAGGAATATTAAACAATATCCATTTAGCCAGCAAAAATAATCCTGATGAACAGATTCTTCGTACATGTCATAAAGAATTACACAGAAGACAATGAAATCAATGATGCTTAATTTTGAATTTTATAAGGAGCCCTGTGTGCACCTAGGAGACACACAGAAGCGATAGCCAATCAGCTAACCACATATATAGCCGTGCCGCTTTCTTCCAAGTGATTTCAGCACAAATAAAAATTCTCAAATTTCAGAAGAAAAAAGGCATTACATGAAAAGTAATGATACCTGCCAGTTAAGTAAAAATATTGCTCGCATTGTCGTATTTAGATTGTTATCAGTGATTTGCAAATTTACGTTACCAAATAGTCTTCTTTGACTAATGCGTTTCAGGCTACAGTAATAGGAATAGAATCTCTGGGTTCCCTGGGTTGCTTGAATCCATTTGAGCTATCTGGACCTCGTGGTTGGCGAATAACAATCAGGCGAGGGCCACCGTCATCAGCAGTGGACATGGTTCTGAACCGGCTAACCATATGTTCAGGGCGTGGATCCGAACAGCTGTTTAACGAAATAAAAATGCAACATGAAGAAATTTGATCGGCCAAAGGATGCACTGACCCCACTAGTTATCTTAATGTTTTCCAACAGCAAAAAAGCAGTTCAATATACTCAAAATAAATGGACAATTCCTAGATATTCAAGTTAACCTAGCCATACAGTATAATCTTAATTAGAACAGAACATAATTACTTTATCTTGAAAACGTTGCAAGCTGAATAGCGTCCATTTCTTTGATTGTGCATAATTACGAACTCCACTTTGTCCCCTTGTTGCAATGTAACTCCTTCCTTTACTTCGGACATATGGAAGAATAACTTTTTACCATCATCCACTTCGTATGATAGAAAACCAAACTAAAGAGAAACAGGGCAATTCATTTTCCAAATACTCTAAACGTTTTTCAGATGAAAGCTATAAATAGAGAATTTTGAGTAGCTTACCTGGCCTTTTATTGCCTCAACCGTAGCTTGCATTTTTTTGCGCAAAGCCTTTACGTTCGTGGCTCGCTCAGTACCAGTTGATTTCATTACACTGATTTGAAACTGCACAGGATCTCCCTTTTGAAGGAACTCACGTTTGTCTTGAAGACTTGTGATGCCAAAAGTATAGATTTCCACATCGTCACCACCTAAGCAATTTTGGAATACAAGTTCAAGGTAAATATCTAAAGTGGTTGGGGAATGCTTAGTTAGAAAAAGGGAAACAATCTGTTCAACACAGTGAAGAGCTTTAACGCACATATTCGTTTGTTGAAATTAAGTTTGCAAAACACCTTTACGAACTAAGATGATAAAATAAAAGATGGAAGTAACCTGTATGCTAACGCCCCAAAATCAAATTATTTCACTTCATTCACCTTCACTTCCCACTCGAATGAGCCCAGGATAATCCTCCTGATCAGGATTGCAGCAGCGCACAGGTCGTGTAACAATTCCTTCAAGGACTTCATCACCTTTGAGGTCTTCAACCAATATTGTTCCACTAGGTAGTTTGCGCACACACTCTGCACTGACTTTAGAATTTTTCTGCGACACTCCATATTCAACTTCGCAACCCAGATCTAGTTGAGTCGCGTCACCAGCATACACACTAAAATCCACCAACGACATTGTTTTTCAAAATGGAAATATTCAAAATATATGATGTACATGTATATTAGCGACAATAGCGATCCTACCTAAAGTGGAAAAACACTTCTCGATCATGTTCGGCAGTTTCAATAAATCCAAAACCGTCTTTTAAGGCCGCTACAAAACCTTGGTTTGTGTACTTAAAACCATTTTTCGCACTTCTACCGATGACTTTAATGTCCAAAGCTACTTTGCTACCATTGCATTTACTTTCGCAAACGTTAAACTGCACCTAAAATGATTAATGGCTAAAGATTATGAAAGATTTTTACATATAACATGCCCCTGCCCCAAGAGTTTAGCGACTAAACTTACACACTCACGATGCAACCGTAAAACTAAGCAGAGAAAATGTCATTCACCACACTTACTTTGTCTCCAACTTTAGGTGAATTTCTTGGATCACAATCCGTATTATAAAACATTATTGGCACTGATTTCCCATCTTCGTTATAAACTATGATTCCAGCTTCAGCAGCTTTTGACTTGCCGTTTTCATCTTTGGCTTTGGATGGACTACGACTGAACTGACTTTCTGGTTCCTTTTCCACAGTACCTGCATATCAGTAGTCAGGCAAAAGTTATACACTGCCGTAAAGGAAAAAAAATAAGCCAAATAAGTGGTGAGATAAAATACCAGTCAAAATTTCGCTGCTGACAGTTTCAAATTTCACAGTTCCTGATGGCAAGTAGCAAATTCGTATTGCATTCTGACGACCCGGGGTAGCAGGATCCTAAATAGGCAGATTGATTAGCGTGATATGTAAAGCATTGCATATATTAAATGGGTAGTAACCAACGTTTAACCTTACCTGTATTACGGTAAATTCCACCTCATCGTGAAATTGGACTTCACGTGACTGGTCAAGAAGTTCACTGAAGTGGAAAAACATGCGAGCTTCCCTGTCCTGGCACTTAATGAAACCAAACCCTTCCTTAACTGCCACCACAGTGCCCTAAATTGAAATTTGGATTTTTATGACATGAATGTATAAAAAATGAGGATAAAATTAAATTCAGCTGGTGAAGTTAGGATTTCACTGGAATTGATTAAAAAAAACAACACCGGAGCATGGCTGTGCTATCCTGCAATGTTATTAATGTAGAACTACATACGGGGCTGCAAAGTAAATGCATGACATTTTCATGTGGACAGTAGGGTACCGAGTAGAGTTGACATCATCAGAAATGTTGTTAATGACCGTCATTCCTTAAAAATGTCAATTTTCCGTACACTTTCAGGACATCCAAAACTCTTCCTTTAAGTTAGTGAAAGACGTTGTTCTACAAACAAAAAAACACCCGATCTGATGGTCCAATAAAAATAAACAATAAATAGTCACTTACTCGCTCTCTTATTTCTCCCGATATTAAGAAACTTTCTTGTAGCAGTTCAATATTGGTGGCTCGCTTCAAATGATCACGCCGATCTGTTGCAACATTGAATTGGACCCAATCATTGGTCATCAACGTAAATTCACCAACTTGATCTTTATTCCCATATTGGATTTCCACCAGATCCCTTATAACATGCAAAGGTCTTCCTTTATTCTGTTTTTCTAATTGTCAAATTATAAAATTCACTTTAAAAAGACTAATGCTCACGTTGATGAATCAGTTTTGGACCTAATTCTTCCAGGCATTGGGTCACTAAGATGCCTATGTCGCTCCAGGGCCTTGATTATCTGACCCTTAGACTTTTCTTCACCTATATCTTCAAATACTACTGTTCCTTCAGGAAGGCGAGTAACATTTACGGCAACTTCCTTTGACTAAGAACAAAATCTCTTCGTTTACAAGCTACTTTCAGTATACATGCATGTCAATATTAATTGTAAAAAATCATGACTCACATTTCTGGTTTGAATGGTGAATTCTACGTCATCACCTGCATCTAACTCCTGAAAACATTTTGCTTCACTACCATGGAAGAAAATCTAATAAAGTATCAAAACATTAAAGTATTTGTGTATCACATTCACAGCATGTTTTTCACAGAGATTTTACATGTGGTTTCCAGTTTAACCTAAGCATGACAAACTATTAGAAAAATTCCGAACTTCTTACCTCCTTGACAATATCGGCACGCTCAATAAATCCAAAGGTTTCTTTAAGGGAGCAAATAACACCTTGTTGACGCTCTACCGTTGCTGGTTTTCCAGATTGAATGTTTCTAGCATGCAGAGCCCCAGTTCTAAGAGAAAGAATCACAACATAATGTAAAATTAGAATAACGTTCCACAAATAATTGAGCCTCTTTATCTCTAAGTTTGCGATTGCTGTGATGGTTTTTTTTCTTAATAAATCCTGAGGTTTCTCCACTTTGGGCCTGGCTGTAGCTTCCCTCTGAGACTCAAGCCCCTAGAGAGGCTTTACAAAACTTTATGTAATCATTCATCTTAAAATGTTCTTTGAAAATTAACAATACTATTTCTATCCAATCATCGTTTGCATTTCCTAATGCGTAAGTAGTAAGTACATAGTCAAGAGAAATATTCACTGTCAAAGCCGCTAAGACATTTAAAAATCCGTTTTACCTTTTCTCCGTGGCAATTTGGAAAGTAACTTTATCCCCAGCTTTTAATCTTTTTCCACTTTCAATATCTTCAATGGTGTACGGCAAAAAGAAGCATTCTCCACGACTCTCATAAGAAATCCGGCCTTGAGTTGAGACATAGTTTACACTGTCAATCTTAAAAGGAGGATATAAACGGAGTAGCTGAGCAATGCATGATCAACAACTTTCCTAAGACAATTACACAGAGGGATGAATATTAGAATTACCTCTTCTTTGTTTTTAATCTCTGTGGTTACTGTTCCAGAAACCCTTTCTTCACTCAACACTTCATAAGAAACTACCGTGGGAGATATTTTAGATACAGAGCTAGCAATAGGTTTCCCAGTTTTGCGATCAAATGTCATTTCAAATTCAACCGGATCTAAAACAAGAAAGGAATTCAGGTATTAACTAAAGCCTTGATTGTGGCAACATCTTAATTGACATAATATAAATTACCCCCGATGTTTAAATGATCTATGTTGTCCGTAAACTGGCTAAAGTGGAAAAACAACCTTGCCTGTCTTTCACAACACTCGATAAACCCATAGGAATGCTATAAATATAAAAAGAGTACAACCGTGACATTGAAGTCTTTAACATGACCCTAGATATTTTAATGCACAATGAAGAAATCTAAAAACTAATCACTTACCAAAAGTTTTTCAATGATACCAGTTTCCCTCATCCCCTTTGAGTTGTTAGAATTGTTTGAGCTGGAAAAACTTGAGGAGCGTTGCAAGGCCAGAATTGCACTGTCCTGTATTGGCGAATGAAAGTTCTGAAATGATTTATTTTTCAAAAAGCATTTTCAATTGTTGCAAATTCATGTCATATTGTTCAGGTAATGTTATGGGACCAAGTATAACTCAATTGCATCACAGTGCTTTTAGAACCTCTTACCTTACACTGGGGACTTGACATTATGGCCCAACACTTGTTCGGTTTGCTCGTTTTTCTTGAGATTTACTTTCCTTTGCCTGGAATAATGCTGACTTAAAAGATTCGTGATTCCTACGGACTTTATAAATGCCACACGACGTGTTTAAGAAATTGCACAAAGTACAAAAAAATGAGCATAAAATGATGTATTTTGATTTCGACCAAAATTTCACGACCCGATGGTAACCGTGCCTCAGATACGCTGCAGTGAGTGCTTAATTATGTCGATCTGACACCTTGACCGTTTAGTTTCAACTTGCTTGTTTCGCTTTTCCCTGATGTGTCAGACTATAAAAGATAGAAAAAAAAAACCCAGCTTGAACAAAAATATCCTCTCGCCCAATATTAGTGAAAATCAATACAATCAAGGTAAATAACAAGATTCATATATGGGTTTCACTAAATAATAATTACTGTTATTTAAGTGTAAATGGGAAAAGCAATGGCAAACTAACCCACTTAAACGTTTATCAGAAACAACACTCCAAGCAGCTTCTGTGCAAGTCTGCCTTCACTTTAGAATACTTAAATTTGTCATTAAGAGTAGGGACAACTTTAAAGTAGTGCTCCTGAACATCACTTTGTCCTCATTTGTTCCTACAAGTGTTTGGATTTAACAATTTTACAAAAAACGCAGAAACTTCCTCAATTAATATTTTATTTTATAAACAACATTTCAACGTCATACGCACCTTCCTGAGGTGTCTAAGAAACACTGATGATATCCAGAGCCTAATCTCGTCCACGTCTATTGGTTAGTTTGGTATGAATAGATTTTAGATAGTATCTCATACTCTCCATCCACAGAAAACATGTCTCTATGGATAGAAGAGAGGAGGTTCTGGATATCGCCACAGTGTTTCTTAGACACCTGAGGATGACACATACAGAGTCGAAACTTTGTGTAAAAAATAAAATATTGGTTGACGAAATTACGGTGTTTTGTAAATTCATTTCAAGTCCAATGAGCCAAACTGGTAGAAAAAAATACAGTATATTGCAAAAAGAAAGTAGGTTTATAGCCAAATAATGTTTCTGAAAATAAACTGGAGAAGAACATCTTAATTTAACATAAATCTCATTATCCTTATGTGACATACGAGACCTCATTTGTAATGATTGGATAAAACGATAGAGGAAAACCCTATAGGAATTGCGGGAATCGATCCAAGTTTTACATCCATGCATCTACGACCTGCTGCTGTTCTAACCATGCTTAGCCTACTATCAATAATTCACAAAAGTATAAGGAGATAGTCTCATTATCATTAATGGTTTATTCGTATTAAATTCAAATTTCCCTGCATGGACCAACATTAATTAGACAAAGATTAGATAAAAAAGTAAGTCCAGTCCTTTTGTTCGTCCATTATAGCTAATCGCATGGCTTGGCCACCTGAGCATGAAAACAACAATAGGACTTGTGCTGATGATGAGACTACATAGGAAAATGTAAGTCTATTTCTAATAAGATCCCTTAGAAAACATAACAAAATTAACATGTTGTTTATCATAATAGTCCTCGTTTTATTTGCTAATAACTATTGCGCAATTTATTATTGCAGCAACAACAGTCATCCCGGCCCTCTAGGCAAGGTTATCACACGGTTCTGCTACCAAGAATTCTACACTCCGCGCACTTCAAAAAGGCTAATTTCTCTTTATCTTTTAATAACTAATTTCTATATCGATAACTACAATAACAGAACAGATCGTTAAATTTTTATCTACTACGATAAAATCAATTAATCTGGAACGAAATACTTAGTAATTAATTCAAAGTAAACGTACCTCGGCACAGCACTACACTCGCGACAAACCGCCATTTTGTCAGTCGTTCAGTCAATGCTGTCGCAAATAATACGAATTTTATCCCTATTCGCGCGTCATCATGTTGCGACAATCGTCATGGCGCCAAATTATCTTGATTTGAAATTGAGAAATTTCAGTTTATCGAAAAACCAAAACATTACACTGTACCAGCAGTAATTATTTAAAAGCAATATTCGCGACTTATTGTTCCAGGAGATATGAATCCTTTTAGGACTATCTGCATAAATTTTTTGAATGCTGTATTTCCTATAGCCCTACAGAGCTAAAATTTATAAAACAAAATCTGAACAATCTTCAATTACCCTGCAGTCAGTTCGTAATACCATTTGGCAGGGGGGATCATTATACAAATTAAGTCTGGCTAAGCAGTCTCGTTATGATGAACCTCAACATCCCAATTTAGTTGTATTTCCTGTATTTGGGAGGAGGATGGGATGGGAAGACGGTCATGGCCGATTTAATATAGGAACTATCTCAGTATTCGCCTGGAGGAATGCTAACCTCTCTGCCAGTTGTTTCCACCAATTTCTTACATAACTTGTTACCTACAGTAAATTATTTATATAAGTTTATGTTTCTCCAAACAACTGACGACAAAATGTAGCGAAAGAAAGTTCCTCTGTTTCCTTCAGTGTGGGCGTAGCTTGAAATTTCGAAAGAAACTCCTGATAGAAACTAATTTTCCCAATGCAATGCATGGTATTTTTCATTTAAATTTTTTTACATGTCTCCGTTGGTTTCTTTAAAAAGATGAACATGAAAACATTTGAAATCATTCATTTCCTTTTTTAATAACGGAAAAAGTAGCAAATTTCAAGTATTATATAAAAAATCAACATGTATGGTTGTTTATATTGTAATGATGACGTCGTCATGCACACGTTCGTCTTTTCCTATGTCCTATTCACATCCACCAAATCCGTACCGTAATTACGTTACGTGCGCTGCGGAACTTTATAGCATGACGTCACGCCGCACGTAAAAATACGCGTACCGGTTCGCGTTTAACGTTTTTTTTTTCTGTTTACCTTCCCCAAAATAACGATTACAATTGATCAGACGGGAAAAGTTGAATCAACTTCAACTGGTACAAATGCGGTTGCAAATGTCGTATAAACGTCACTTAGCCCCGCCTACTGTCATGTGCGCATGCGCGACCACGCTCGTGACGTAATTACAGTACGGATTTGGTCACTTGGTGGATGTGAATAGGCCATAAACGAGGGTGGATAGCCTACGTGACTTGAACAACCTGCCTATAAAATTGGATTTTTGTACACGTAGTTATATATATATGTAGGGTTCCGCTCAGAATCACGTGGTTTTGTTAAAAATGTTCGTGCAAATTAAACTTCGACTGCTTCATGAAACTGATGAAAGTTCGGAAAATTAACGAAGCTTTAATTACGGCGAATGGACACGTTTTCATACGTTGAGTCATATAGCCAATTCGTACATGGTTGAGTCAATGCATTTCGCATCGCACTTCTATGAGTACCTCTCATAATTTATGATGGGGTATTTTGAAACCATTCACAATAGACCTACTTTCGATTATCCGGGAAAGTCGGGAAATAAAGCTGCACGGATAATTTCAATACATGTACAGAATATTGGCCCCTTTACTATTTCGTTTTTTCTATGTTATTTACCGTTTTTGTTGTTTTCTAATACTTAGCGCTGGTGTTTTTTACATGACAAAAAATGTCGTACATTACTTTACTAATTTTCAATGTAGTATTAGTATGTTTTATATCAGGAGTTGTCTTTGACATTTTTGAATTTTAGGTATAAGGTTTAGTATCGTATAGTTCAATAAAAAAAGAAGCCGTCGATTAGGGGTATTCAGACTGATGCTTTACGATTACGAATGGCATTTTTGGCAGTCGTAAAGTCACATTTGCAAAAGGAATGCAGTCATTGACTTAAAAACAGTAATAACATCGAGTGGATTTTTAAATCAATCAACTTATCGATTTCGCACACGGTGGCACATGAATTCACCTCTGTCGAAAGTTCACTCGTAAAGCTATTTGTCTGAGTACCCCTGTTATAAAAATGCGTTTGGTAACTTTTGTCGAATTTTAATTAATTTGCAATAACTAAAAGCTCGAACAAAGTAGAAAGCATTTCATAATTTAAATGACAGAAACTTAGAAAAAGCATACTTTTTTCATTTTAATTAAGAGAAGCACATGAGCGTGTTTTTGCACGCCATACAGGATCTTGTCAACAAGAACTGCTAAGTGATAAAAATTGTAAAGACACATTAAAATAATTGTGAAAATAACTAAAATGGGTTAAAATTCGTTAAACAACGTTAAACAAAAGAGCTATAAGCACACGCTGTTGGATGCCAACAAGAAATTAATTAAAATATCCTTTATTTGAAGTGAAAAGGACAAACTGGCAAATGCATGCAGTAAATGTTTAGCATTATTCGCCATCCGGGTGTTTGGTAATACATGCCAGTGATACCGTTTTATGAGCATTCGATTTTCTAGTTCTGTAATCTTGCATTAAAAATCCGAATTCAACAACGGCAAATCCTATCATTCCCAGGACAAGGATCCCTAATATTAAATATATTTTTATGTAAATGCAAAGAATATGGCTTAAACCGTAGAGCAAAGTCAGAGCTAATGAGTTCCACAGGACGAGATTGGAAATGGCTGGTTCTAAGTTGTCAGCAAATACCACTCCATAATATGCTGAAATGATAGAAATAAAAACATTTAGATAAGAGCTACGGCAAAAACCGGAGAGTAAAAAATTTATTAGGTCAAAAACGGCCTGTACGTATCGGTATCATTGAATATCTGACCAACTCGGACGTTTTATGAAGTACGTTGGGATGGAAACATATGCGAAAAAGGCAGGTCAGCCTGAAATCTCTGAGCGTTGCCTTGTCACATTACCATGGACATTTTGAAAACTTGTTATTTTTAATGGTTTCAATGTTGGACTAGTTTTCTGAACATTTTGAAATATCCGCACTATAAATATTTTTTTTCCTCCAACATATGTATGTCAAGAAGCAAAACTCATAAAAAAAAGTTATATTTATACCTTTGTCCTAAGTTAGCTTTAATTGTTAAGCCAAGCAGATTTGCAATGTATACATTGTGTATAAATATTTTTCAATTTAAGGTAACCTAGAAATAAAAAAACCCATCAAATGCACTATATACGAATTCTGCTTCCCCGTAGGCCTAAGTCGCTAACAATAAATTTCAATTTCATTTCAAAATTCATTAGATTAATTAAGTAGTTTACAAAAAGACTACATGGCATGCAGGGTTTATCGTATAAACAACGACTAGATAAGCTCTAAATTGAAACATTAGAAATGTGAAGACTTTCTCATGGCCCCTTCTCATTCTGTCTTTGACTCACGCTGTGACATACATAGTATCTTGTACTCTCTAACGTAGTTTAATTTGTTTACTATAATCTAGGTTGGCATAAGTGTTTTCTGTAAAACCTCCCCATACCTTTTCATGTTTCAATGAATAAACTATCATTATTATTATTATTATAAGTTCTTGAATTGACCAATCGCTGAAAAAGTATATTTTGATCTGGTTGCGGTTTACCATCTACTATACATACATTGTAGATGGCTCTGTTAGCTATTCAAAATACTGGGTGTATCACAATTTGAAAACTGTTTCACATTGTCTTCGAGCCATGTTTGCACGCGAATTTTCCCGTAAAATCAGATGGAATCGTGCGAGAATCCTACATTCTTTGCATCCGAAAATCATCGATTCCTCTTGATAATAATATTCTAGAGTTACGACTGTTACGAGAAAACTAATAATTGATTTACCTCCCATTTGAGCACTCCATACGCCTGATCCGATGCCCCATGCAGACGACAAAGCATACTGGACAGTGGTACTATTTTCTGATGGTATCCAATACAACAAAATAATGGCTGGAATGATATGAGCAAAGCCTGCTACCACAAATGGTACCCAACGAGTACTTCTGGAATTGAACCATCCTCCGAGGAAGGAAGAGGCAAGACTGAAGGCCCCGGAACAGGCGGTGATCACGCCTATGTATTGCATACCGAGTGGACAGGTAATGAAAGCCTAAAAAAGTAGAAAAATTAATCTGGTGGGGATCTAGAAAATGTTATTGAAACCCTTTAGTATTATAAACTCAAATTCGCCAGCGACCTTGAATGGTTATTAAAATGCAATTTTTACATACTTTATTTCTGTTATTGCCATCACTCAACAAAGCTTTGGATGATGGACAACAAATGGACCTTATGCAGAGTTACGTATATATGCGCCTGAAGCACGTGATCTCTTCATCGAATCAACAAAAAAAGTAATTTGCGTCCGAAATATTTTCCCCAATGGAATAAATGAAATGTCACGTGATAATGCCATGATGACGACATCTTCGTATGGTCCATAACCGAACATGCAGGTATTTTAAATGTTCTGCAAAGACCTCATAGAATGGCCAATAATAAGGGAGATTACCAAAAGGAATAAATACGCACTTTAACCAAATTTTAAAATTCACTAACATTGCAAATTCATCTAATTGGCCAACATTAGCAGGAGGACAATAAAATACATCAGATTCTCGATTATTTAGTACAAAGTATTAGAAAACAGTGCATAAAATAAAGTGGAGCCAATATTGGTATGTATTGAAGTTACATGACCAACTTGTACATTATATTTTGATTATCTCCGGAATATTTTCGCCAATGAAATGTCACGTGATAATGTCATGATGAAGATAATGCCCGGATAATCGAAAGTCGATGTACTGTACCGAGAATGGTATAACAATATTAGAGGGCGCAATTAGAGGAATAAATAAAAGTAATATTCCATCATAAATTATTAATTATGGATACTCAAGTAAGTGCGTTGCGAGATTGCACTTTAAAGTTTTTGTTTTTTTTGTAAAATTACAGAGCCGTGCTTAATGACGTCATTGAAGCCCGCATCTTGAGTGACTCAATCATGTGAGTTAATAAAACATTTTTTTCGAACTTTCATCAGTTTTATGAAGCAGCCGACAGCGCAGACATCAAAGTTTATTTAGTAAGAATTTTTTTAAATGAAAAATGAATTCTTGCATAAAAATGCAGTAAAATTTTAAAAACAACGTACGTGGTTTTGAGCGGAACTCTAACCACCTGTAAAATGAAAATAAAGTTTTATAGGCACATTTTTTATCAACGTGTTTATCAAACTCAAATCATCTCGCGATAATCTTTGTACGTAGCCTAATGTAGACTATTATAGGTAAAATTCATAACTCAGGTTTACGAAAAACTGCTTTTACGCGGCAAAATTCTGCAAATCGTCATGCACTCAGGTTGTTGCCCTCGCAAATCGCGAATTATCTACTGCGCATGCGCCGCCAGTTTTGCGGAGTCTGTGGCTACATATGCTTGCCCGAGTACCCCTAAATGAGGATTTTTTAAAGCACTGTTTCATAGTTCATTCAAATATCTATGCTTTATCTAACTTGCCTAATATTATGAACTGAATTTGAAATGTTTGATAACTATAGAGAGGTATAGGGGTTAAGTAATCCAGAAAATATGGACAACAAAGTAGAGCGAATGTTAAATTGATAAGGATGTTGTTATACGATTATTGGCGATAAACAAAAGTAGAAAGTTTATAAAGTTCAATGTAAATTGCGCATTAAAAATGTATACAGAAAAAAAGAGGAGGGCAATTTGTAAAAACTTATAATTTGTGCAATGCAGAAAATTCCTTAGTAAATTTAAAAGATATTTAAAAATTACTTTCTAATGTAAGTATAGTGTTAATTCTGGAATTTTTCATCTCACCACTTTAGCTATGTAGGCTACTTCTTACTTAATTTTTTTAATAAATAAGGATACATGGAAAAAATTCTCAGTCGTTCAATATTTTCTCGTTCTCGTGTTATTTTTGTTAAAAAAAATATTGTTCATTTTTATTTATTATCGGAAAAATGAAACTAATTTCTAAGCCTGAGAGGAATAGCGCATGACACAAATCTGCATCGAGGAACTAAATGTTTCCAAGAATTGAATTGAACTCTTTCCTTTAACAAAATTACAAAGTGTCATGAGCTGAGGGCTCAAACGCTTTTTCGGCTTACCTTGGTAAAATCCGTGTTCAAAAAGTAGTTGTCCATCCCGTTGTAGAACGTGAGAGGCAGCAAGAGCAGCTGTTTGGGATTCTTCAGGTTCAGAAAAGTGGCCGCCAGAAGGTTCCAGGTCGATTTCTCTTCGACGGACTTCTCCGCAATCCCGAACTTCTGCAGCTTATCTAAAAAGACCCCGAGCAAGACGGTGGACAGTCCGACGGCCGCCAGGCAGAAGCCGCAGAGCACGTACACACGAATCTTGTCCGGTCGGTTGGAAGTTGCCCCCGAGTTGGCGGTGGAGTTGCCGAATCCCCCTGCAGCAGCGCCCGGCTTAAAGCTGGTGCCCAGGTCCTCGTTGCAGTAAACGGCCCCGCAGATCTGCTGCGTGTCGTAGGCGAATGTACGATTGGCATCGGTGGAGGACCCCAAGCCCAAGATGAGGGACGAAGCGACATTGCCGAAAATGCTGCTGCTGTAGAAAAGAGCGAAAAAGACGCCGAAAAAGCGGACTGTGACAGCGTTAACGTCCGTTTCCGTCTTGTCGGCGTAGTATTTCGTCAGTTTGCTGAGGTAGGTGGTGTGGGCCGTCCACATCAGAGATCCTCCGATCCCAGCCAGGGAGGCGGTGGGCACCAGAGTGGCCCAAGTGGGATAGAAATTGGCCGCGATGTAAAAAGCGTTCATCACCGAGCCAATTGTGATGGTCCATTTGGTTCCCAGCTTGTGGATGACCCCCGTAGAGAGGAACATGCAGGTGAAGATGCTGAAGGCGGTCTGGACGCTGAGGGAGACTGTGCCCAGGCCCTCGCTGCTGTTCAACGAGCTCTGCACGGTGATGATGGGGAATAGTCCCATGAACTGCAAAAGCCATCCGAAGCCCAGCAGCAGCGTGTTCTTCCACACCAGAAACTTGGTCGTGCCCAGATCGGAGGATCCGCTGTCCGCTACGGTGGCCACCATCTTGAATTTGGCTGGAAATGCGCGAGAGAGAGCAACGGGTTATGCTTGTGGAGTGGGGCGAGGACGTCCCATATCTGACCCGAAACCTGAAGGGATGAAGGAAGCGGTGTGCCGAAAAGCAGCCAGCTCATGCATAATTGTTTCGCACATGCCCAGAAGCCGAGGGCCCAACGTGACGATGCTAAACAACTCAGGACACTTGGCTCACGGACGTGGCGCTCATTTAGGAAATTAATAGCATATTGTAATACGGACGGGATTTTTAATAATTCATGTTCGAGGAGGGATTAATTTGATTATTATAACCAGTAACCCCGAAAGTATTGTTTGCCAACGAACAGGATAGCCTGAAGGTGAAACTGGCCTACATTAAAAACTCGTGTAGGAAATGCGAGCCGAATGCACGTCCCAGTTCTCGAAACACAATGAAGGCTGCGAAAAGAATGGCTCGCATGCATTATTGAAGAAAAAAAAAAAAAAAAAAAATGCTCTTTGCAAACAGTAAAAACTTAAAATGAATTTGCAAGTTTGAGATGACACATTACATTGTTTTTAAATTAGATACTTCGTCAAAAATGCAAAGGCCTCCGCGGTTTTCCTCGCCCCGGTTGCCCTCCACCTTGGAAACATGGGGTAGCGCACGTTCCACACGTTTTCTGTCAATTTCAAAACTATGAAAACTATGCGCTAGAACTATTCTCAGAACCATACATTACTTCGCGAATTGTAACAGACGGCGACAATTTTAAGGTTATGAAACCAAATTTGAAATTTGATAGTTTGGTGAATTTTCATAACTTAGTTGCGATCTTACTATCATACTGATAACAACCTAATCCTATATCTGCACTGGAGGAAACAAAGTTACATGAGTTTATGTTTCTGGGAACATACATTTATGTAAGATCATTCAAGCTAGCTCATGTTTCCAGGAAAAAAGTGGTAACAATTAGCAGCAAGAAGTTCCTCTAAGTTTACTCCAGTTTATACCGTGTTTCCCCGAAAATACGACCTATTCAGAAAATAAGCCCTATATAGCATGATTTTTGAACATATTTTTATTTAAGCCCTACCTCCAAAAATAAGCCCCAGTTTAGGTTTTTACATTAAGTAAAGGGGGTGCATTTCGACGAGGGATAAACGCCTCCAAGGGTATGTAAACAGATAAACGAGAGATTTATTGTCAAATCACCAACAACTTTGCATTCGTGTGAATGTAGAAACGTTTTCTCAATTTTGGTGCCTGCAATTTTCCGTTGCTTTTGTGTGGACCATCGTTCTTATGGTAAGTGTCAACATTTTTGTTGCCATTCCTGTCTCTTTAAGTCATTAGTTGACACTTGATTTAATGGAAGATGTAAAGGGAATAATATTTTGACACCCAGACAAAATTAGTGCAAAATGTGTTTGAATAAAGGTAGATTATTGTACATTAATAAATGAATAAATGAAAACTGTTGCCCATGAATAAACGTAGGTGGTTGTACATGAAAAAAATAAGCCCTAATGCGTTTTTTTGGAGTAAAAACTAGTATATGACATGGTCGTATTTTCGGGGAAACATGGTAGCTTCATGTTTCGTTATAATTGACACAACGTTTATCTTTCATAGGCGCCATAGAACAATTGATTCATCTTTTGATTTGTAGATACTCAATTAGCGTTCTCTATAATGCATGCTGCGCAAGTAGACATCATGTGACTTAAGTATAAATAAACAAAAAGTAATTATAAAAATTGAAGATTTATTCCTTAACAACTAAGTTCATATACAATTAACAATTTCCTTGTAATAGATGACAGGGCGATTTTTGACACGAATATGTTAATTACGTGGTAAATTGGCACAGCGTGTCTGCGTTTGCTTTCATTTATTACAAAACACTCTTCGCATTATTAAGTTGATGGCGATTTTGCAATAATATTTTTTCAAGTATGGTATATTAAAATTCAAGTTGAGTTTACATGTCAAATGTTGACAAGCAACGAGCAAAACAAGTAACAGTCTGGAAGAAAAACAGAACAAGGTAAGAACTTACAAAGTATTTCTAATTTGGAAGTGTATTTTAATTGCATGCAGTTAAAGTGCTCAATTAGAGTAGGCGTGTATCTTGCGTTTAGCAATGGTGCTATATATGCACTTTCGAGGAAAAGTCTCCCAGTTTTTCCAGAAACTATCATGTGATAAGGCGCGAAACCCGAATCATGAATAACGCTTCAATGGGCAAAGTATACTGTTTCACAACGTCGATAAACTGGTAATACGTGCAGTATACCTCACGTTGCATTTGGCTATTAATCACAGAACAATCTTCCACAAAAAAGATACGTGATGCGAGTACAGTAACAAAAACATTCAAACGAAATCAAACGTAATTCAATAACTTGCCTTATCCAAGAATTATGGAAAACGAAATTTTGCAATGCATCAATAAATAATGCAATTGTGTCTCAACAATAAAAATCAGCCAATTTTGAAAGGTGCATTCAAAATGCCATGGATAATTGGCTGCTTGATGCGAGGAGTCACGTAATATGACATTGACATGTGGATGTCCTGTATATTTTACCAAAATCGGGTTCAATTCAGCATTGTCCCCCCTTCTGACTAAAAGGGCATCCTGTTTCTAAACATTCTGGAGTTGTTGAAATTAGTTCTCACGCTCGTGCATTTACAAATTGCGCGCTTGTTATTTCATATCCCAGTTGTTGTATTAAGTCAAAAAAATAAATAAAATTTAATACAGTGGAACCTCATTAAGACGAATCTCAACAGACGTCAAAATTTGTTCGTTTAAACCTACGTAGCCCGTATTATCAGAATTCATGAATTCAAAATAAGAACTAAAGTTTCGTTGAGGTTTGGGTGAAATCCTACCACACGGTCATGAACATGTACAGTAGCCTACATGTACTGTATATGATTGGAAGCGTGCTGCAACTTTAATCGGGGAATTTCTCGTTTTCACGTAAAATTTTTCATATTGGCAATGATATTGCCTAAGTTCGTTTTGCCGTAACGTGATTGCTTGGGAACTTCAAAATCGTTCGTTTTAACCGATAAATTGTGATATCTGAATTGGGGAATTCGTCGATCCTAAACGAATAAATGAACATTATTTGTCCATAACCTAGGATGGAGAATGGAAATGACTTCGTAGTACCAGATATTCGTATAAAGCGAGTTCAAAACACGGTGATCTCAAGAAGCATGATGATCAAAACATGATGATCTCAAGATTATCACATCATTTATGGATTAACCATGAAACGGATTACTTTAGAAAATCCCACAAGAAACTTCTCGGATAATCCAATCAGTCAATTCCAAGCATGAAAAACCACGTCCATCAACGTGTTGAAAATTTCGACAACGGTCCGAAACAGAAATAGAATCGCAATCTCAAGTACCCGATAAGATCTACTTACAAAAATATATTATTGACAAGTGAAAAAATCAGAGATACACAACGTTGCAATCGTCAAGTCAAACTTTGCTAGCAAAAATCACAAAACCACTAAGTCAATATGAGGCTGAAAATTTCCTAATGTGCTACATGTATAACAATTAAGTACAACTTTTTCGGATTCAAGATATCCGTCATTTGAACTTTATTTTGCTTCATGGTGAACTTTTTCAAACTTTCCTGAGCCACGTGTGGTCAAGGGCTAATCGAATCAAGTTGTTTCTGATTGCTCAATCTGATTTATTACACCGAAATCAAAGCATCGATAACGATTGATCTCACGTTTTGTGTGTGTATATATATCCGCGTCTGTCGCCAGGGTTCTATTATGTATTGTCCTTCTTGTGATAATAAGCCCTCCACCCTTCAGATATTTATCAGGGATTATCTTTATGGAAAAGCACCTCGGATAACTTTCATAACCTTGACTCTTTTTTTTTTTCGCAAAAAAACCAACGTAGGAGTTTTATGTGGTATATCAGCTAACGCTTCAATGGATAGTAGGTTGACCAATTAACTAATGATTATTTAAATGAGAGAAAAAACGCGATTTATTAATTTTAATTGGCGTTTTTTATCGGACTAAGCGCTGTATATGTCCCACCATTCTTGTTAAATAGCAACGCAATATCTTATTGGAACGCCTTCGTGTTCAATTTGATCACAGTTTCGGTTGTTTCTCTCGTTAATATTAATCGATCGCAGACTGAAATTTGATGTTAATTATTTAGGAGGAAATTAGAAACTCGCCAGTGAAAGGAATAATCGCATATAAAAGCTAGCTATATAGCCTATGATCTGAAAATACTACATCTTCTTTTAGACAGAAACTGCTATCAAAAGGTAAGTGAAATTATAGTTTTTTTTCCACTTATGATCAATTCAATCTGGACATATCAATATTGGAGTATAATTTTATTACGATTGTGGTAAGCGCTGTACCTGCAATCATATGAATTTATAAAAATTTCTGAGCGCTAATATGAACAATTTTTTATAAAACGTAACAAATAATTTTTTGCAAGATTCAAATAAATTTTTTAAAACAAGATTAATTTGTTACCCTAAAATATAGAAACACCTTCATGCCGTTTTTCCCCCAATATCGCATTTCTCGCATTTCTCAATTATTTAAAAAAGTAAATATAAACAATACTGCAAAAAAATATTTTCATAATTAGATATACATGTACATGTACATGAACATGTAAACATCAAAATATTTACATATAAATTAACACAGAAACGCAAAAACTGCTTAAGCTTTACAAGAAAAGGTCGCCTTGCTAAAGATATGCTAAAGATTATTTAAACATTTGATGTTTGGTTAAATGACGCTTCAAATTTGTTTCTCAGATTTTTACTCAGTGGAAAACCTCACTGACTAATTCGTATAATTATGGGCGAACATCTATGGAAGATATTTATGGCAGTGATCCTTCTGCAAGAGTTGATAATGATTTATGGTAAGACAAAATAATGTTTTTTTCAAACTATACTATATCCATGCCATCATCGATCTAAATCTAGCGCATAATAGGGATACTCGAACTGAAGCTTTACGAAGAGCACTTTTGGTATTCGTAAAATCAACGTGTGCAAAATCGGAACGCTAATCGAGTTAAAAAATCCATTTTTAAATCTGTTTTTAAACCATTCAATTCAATTCAATTCTTTACCCTACAGTCAGCACGTAGTACCATTTGGCAGGGGGGACCATTATGCAAATTAAGTCAAGACCATTTAATGCATTTCTTTTGTACGTGATTTCACAACTTCCAAAAGCGCTATTCGTAATTCTTCTATCTGAGTATCCCAATTTCAAAGTGATTAACAGGACAGAAAAAGCGAGAAATATACGTATGTTGAAATGTCGTCCATGAGGCGCGACGACACGTACAAATTAAGGTTGAGTGCACGAACATTTTTAAGGATCAACATTACTTATCAAAGCGTAAATAAAATCGATAACAGGCTGGAAACATTGGTTGCCGGCGTAATGAAAGAAACTCGCAATAAACAAATTTTAAATAAACATACAGTATAATTCCATTTAGAATTTTAGTCCTGGCGTCATCTAAATAAAATACCGCCGCGGAAAATGCATTTCCGATGAGCAAAATAAATTTGAATAATTATGATATACAGTACATACACTATACCTTTTTTTTTTTTTTTTTAAAAAAAAAAAGCACATTGTTATATTTGTTAATGAATAACTGCAATGCATTAAACATGCACTTACATATATAAATATATATTCAACATATTCATAATAAATATGTTCAAAAATGTAGTAGGCCCCAATGAATATTTTATTCTTAAAAATATATCAGCAATATGCATTTAGAATTACTTCGAACGTTCCAATCTATACACATTTTTAAATGAATTTAAATATATTTGAACGTATGTAAATGCATTGCTCCAAATGCATTTTAATAAACAGTTTTGTTTTAAGGAAATACTTTTGATGTAGGTATACTTGTAAACATGTTACATAAATCGACGTTGTCATTAATATACATGTGCAGTACATCAATATACGTTGGTATTTAAACTATGTTATATTTTATTAAAATAATAAATATAACATACATGTAGTTTAAATACCAATGCGTACCATAGCAGCGAACACGTTGCCACATTCAGCGAAAGAATGCGTAAGATAGGTGTTCAAAATAACCAAATATTGACCGAA
The DNA here is from genome assembly GCA_034697705.1 of Ommatoiulus sabulosus. Classification (NCBI taxonomy): domain Eukaryota; kingdom Metazoa; phylum Arthropoda; class Diplopoda; order Julida; family Julidae; genus Ommatoiulus; species Ommatoiulus sabulosus. The sequence goes on along the minus strand of JAQGAO010000471.1, from coordinate 8,607 downwards.
TTATACGAAAGAACAATAATGCGTAAACAGATTTTTTTCTTCTGTAATATTTTTGATGATATGATGTTAGAGGCGCTTTTTTTGGTGTATTGATGCGTTTGTGAATACTTCCGATCAAAGTTTTTCGAAATATTCAGTTTACCGGTGTATTGCGCTTTATATCTCTATTTACAAAACATTATAACGCGAACTGCGGCGCAATACTCAAAATTATCTAGATACATGCAATTTCATTTGTGTCAATATTATTGGCCTTGTTTCCATTATCCGAGGATGGAACCGCTGATTGCTAAAAGGCTAACCGTGGTCATTATACTATTCATTGTTAAAAGCTTTAGTACAATGCTAACAGCGATGCTCTTGCGCAAACATGGCCACAAGGACAAAATTAACAACACAAAGGCGAGGATGTTTCTGAATTATATTGTCTGAGCGAAAAGCGACTCAAACTATACTTGTAGAACCAAGTGAAAGAAAGTCCACGGCAGTAACAATGGAAGAATTTGTATTGAAATTCATGTTAAGAGGGTCTGCCAATTGAACATTGTTTTAGGCAAAAAGAATATTTTCAATGAAATGTTTTTCTACAATTAACTATGAATTGTGAATATGGCATTTTTAAATTTCTATAAAGTCTCAATTTTTAATTAGATACAGTACTTTAATTTGTACCCCCTTGTTGCTTGGCGATGTGATAAGTCAAAAGATGAAATCCATTTATGTTTTATAAACATCTTACATGTATATGAAACATGTAATTAATTCTATTAAATAAATGTACTCAAACAGTAGCTTTTCGAATTGTACTTTGGCAATCGTAAAGTCCCGTGTGCAATGTCGACGTGCTAACCATTACGTTTGAAAATTCATTCAAGGTCATCGCCGTTTTCAGACCAATTAAATCATTTCTTTTGAACAAATGTCTTTCACGACTGACAAAGTACGATTCGTAAAGCTTCTAAGTATCCCTAATATTTGTGTACATGTAATACTTTTGTGCATAAAACAAGGTTGATGCACATACTGTACATGTAAGGTCGTGGAACTTTCCACGTGTGCATGGCTTCATATCGGCGCTCAAAAAGTTTTCGATTTTGGAGCATTCAGGATTTGGGATGCTCAACCTGTCCTGCACTATTCATGTACACTGGATATTTTATAATTTTGTAAACAAGCGGAATTGTTTATACATGTTTATGTAACTCTTTTCTTTGAGAACTTCTTGACTTGTTTTAACTAAATTATGCTAATCGTCCACCGATTCATTGCAGGTTGCCGAATGAAAGACTTGACCAACCATTACGACATCACTGTCGACAAAGACATCAAGCACAACACGTTCAACTCTGTGATCACCGTCACGTGCACCACTGACATGAACGAGATCAGCACGGTGAAAGTCAAATGCTTGTTCGGCAAATGGAAAGTGCCTTCCATTTGCAACAGGCTATGTCCACCGATTGCGACGTCGGACGACTTGAAGGTCGACTATTCCAGTCGCCCCCTCGCCCGAGGGGTTACCGCTAAATTTCAGTGCACCGGCCAAGGGCTCTTTCTCCACGGACACGACCGCGCCACGTGCTTGGCGTCGGGGCTTTGGTCCAACCATGCGCCCAAATGCATCGACCACGTCAAATTATCCTTCAACAAGGGCCAGAATGCCACGCTGTCCTGCAAATCGCCATCCTGCTCGACGCTCATGTGGCAACACGATGGACAGTGGATTTTCCCTGACAAAAACAATTTCTCAAACCTGAAAAACCACCGCAAAACGCTGGAGATCATGAACATAGACGAGACGCTAACGGGGCGTTATCTTTGCTTTTGCATCAATCTGGACAGCGAATGCGTCACGCAGATGACGTATCACGTCAGCTTGACATCGCAAAGAACGCATAAGAAAACTCCGAAAACGAAAAGACCCAAACATCATCGTCATCAACACCAACATTAGTGAAAACGTCTCTGCACGATACAAGTTTTATTCCTTCAAACACGTGGTTCAACTTTTCGTGTATGCATCAAACAGAACACTCCACAATGCAATTTCCAGCCAGAGTTGCGCATGTTAACATCATCAACTTGATGCAGAATTGATTCAGAAGAATGACTGGATCAGTTAGTCAAAAAGTCGACTAACTGGTTTTAGTTTTATACCAGGTTGAGAACAAAGTGAAAGCAGAACCATGATTGTGTTTTCTAGTTTCGTAACACAATTCATGGTTTCTGTTGGTTTCTTAGCAAGAAGAACGCACTTCAAAAAGGTCAATTCGACAAGGATTGCTTGGAATTTTTCAAACAAAGAATATAGATAGAAACAGAAAGAGTACAGTTCTTAGTTGGTGGTTATTAGATATGCGTTAAGCTTGATCAATGCCAAAATTCAATAGGATTCAACAGAAAATAGCCTACTGTGCCTTTTCCTAGGGTGTTGTCATTTTCATTGTTTCACTTACAAAGCGTCTTCAGTGAAAAAAGGTAAACAAGTCTGCCGGTGCTTGTTCGAGGCATGGTAAGAAAAGAATCTTCCTTTTGAAATTATTAAAGTAAAAAACACTGTCATTTATGAAAGTCATGTGTAGCGACGTACAACGAGTTTTTTAAGCATGAAAAATAGATTGTATAAAACACGTTGAAATTGCGAAAGAAAAAAGCCTCGAAACGAGTGATTAGGAAATGTACCAAAGTGTGGTGATGTAATGATGTAATTACCCTTTCGTGTTTAAACATAAGTGTCATATACAGGTATGTGAAGGCTATTCTGACTTGTTACGGTTGCCCTGCATTTTCTAAAATGACTTAACAGAAATATGAAAACGCGCATTTTCTATACAAATATGACGAGAGACGGAGCATTTCAATTTGTTATCTCATTCGTGACGGACTTTCAAAATTGGCCGAAATCCCATTGTCAGTTTAAGAAATTGCGTTGACCTTCAACCGCCTATGAGGAATTAGATATAGGCCCATCATTACGAGTAATTATACTTAATTTCTTACTTTGGCTCCGATTATGTTGTTGTATACGCCCAATTAAATACCCTAAGATTATGCTATTATCAAGATACAATAGTACAAGTTGAAACGCGATATTTCTAACAAAGTCGCCGATTTTACGGAAAAAGAGTTCCATTAATCTTGCTCAAAATACATTAATTCGTACAAGTGGTAATCAGAATTGTACGCGTGTTGGAGAATGCTTTTTTATGCAAAAAAGTTCCTTATAATTTTCTTCATAAGATGAATCATATAAATAAATAATACTAGTATATGATTATGCACTTATTCGAAAATGATTCGTTCTGCGCAAGTTCAGCCGCGATACAATAATCAAATCCGTACAATTTATTACACAAAAGTACAGAGAAACTGAGTTCAATTTTTAAGGAATGCTATATGTAATTTACACAGTATATACATACAATGAACTAGTCTAAGATAACTGACATCTTCATCCAAGATTTAGATGAAGTCAAGTGCTGTTGAATATATAGGTAAATTCAAAGTAACCCACATCGAAAAAAGCTTTAGAAATATACTTTTGGAAATGCATTTTCTGTAATAAAAATGTTTCTGAAAATGCATTTGCATAACGCACGATAGAAACATATTTGCAAATACAATTTTTATAAAATTGCATCGATGAATATTGTTTTTAATCGTGGATAGTTGGACATACTGCATATTATAAATAATTTAAATATATAAATATACATAAGAATCTTTTACAGAATGTATCGAGAAACCTAAATTTAAATGTATTTTTAACAAATATATTTTTGTAAATAACTTTTAGTAAATATATTTTTCATATCAGAAATATGTTTTAAATGTATTTCGAGAGATTTTCAAATAGATGTGGGATAAAACATTTTCACAAGTGCTATTTTTTTCAAATAATAAGTTCAGTTAATATTTAAACAACCCTGTATGAATCTAAACAACAAGCCTTTCGGTTATTTCGAAAGAGATTGCCTGAAATCAAAAACTATCTTAGTTGCTTAAAAAAGAGCAGCGCATTACTCACATTTGAATGTATTCAGCGCGATGAATGTGATTGTGAGATCATAAGGTTCCTACATAAACTGAATTCAAATTTTTCTGCTAAATGAAATTAATTTTATTTGTTACTATGTAATAAAATTGTAAATTATTGTAACTATGTAATAAAAGATCGTAAAACTTCCGTCAAATTAATTCGAAACAGGATATAAAGTCCAGTACACACTATCACGAAACAAAAATTAAAACCCCAAAACTTGAAACTTTTCAGGTTTGTGGCAACGAAAGAAATTTCTTTGCAAACCGTTTTGGCAAAACTAAAAATTAGAAAATCAAGTTTTGAAGCTGTTTTGCTTTACCGTCGAGTGTCAAGAAGATTAAAGGGGAATATCAAAACTAGGCCAAACGTTTTGGCGGTGGCGCTGCTATCAACGCTTCGTCTACACGATATCGATGATATAGCAGACGACTCATATCTGAACGGTGAATTTTATTGTCTGTCGTCTGCTCAGTTTCGACAATCATTATGGTTTGTTGCAGTGTGTACGCTCAGGTTTTGCAAAACTAGTTTGTTGAATTTGGTTTCGTTCACGTTGAAAGTTTGGGGTTTGTAGTTTTTAGTTTTGGTTTTGCGATAGTGTGTCCTGGGCTTAAGATTTCATGTTACTAACGAGAACAATTAATACTCCTTAGATCATGATTAATATTAACAATGTAAAACCTTTTTTTAAAATTCTTCTGCTCTATTTATGCACATGACCGAAAATAAAAAAATCCTGAAAAATAAAGCTACATGTACGAGCGTATATATATAATATTCTATTATTCCATCCAAAATGTACAAAAAGTTCTTTTTTATGGAAATACATTTTATAATGCCTCTCACAAGAATTGCAAAGAATAAATTTATACATAATGTACAATTTAATGATGGACTAGTTTAATCCAGCATTAAGAATTGGAATCGATGGTTAAAACCTACTGTAGCTACTGTAGTAGCAATAATTACCAACAGAGGATATACAGATGTACTCGTGTTTGATTCAAACTGCATCAAACCGATGTTTTAAAATACATTGGATCCGTGCTTATCGTTCATTTCCTAAAGATTTTTAACAACACTTGACTTTGTTATCGTTATCGGAAGTTAAAAAACACTCCATTAAATCTCGTTTATATTGCAGAAAACTAAAATCCTTTTAATGTTTCTACATCATACATGGATGTACGTAGTGATTGCCCAAATTCAGGGGTCGCGATGAAATTCTACTAAGATAGCAGGGTAAATTTACGAAGCAAAATGGTTGCTAATACTGAATCTAATTTACAAAGATAAAATAAAAGATAATTATAATAAAGTCTGCTGGTGTCATAAAAACCGGAGCCAATGATGCTCCTGCAGCAGGAATATCAATCGCGTTGCCTTTTTTGTAACAAGCAGCGCAATGCCACTTATCTGCCCAAACCCTCCCCATTTACCCGGATTTGGGACCGGCAACAATCGCGAAATACGAAGGTACTCCACTGTAAGTGGTTGGGGAAGAACCTAACCTAAATAAGGAGGAGGACGGCTGGACGGAACAGGAAAGGAAAACTCATCAGCTGTAGTTAAATACTAGAATGATAAATTCTCCTCAGTGATATAAGAAAAACTTTGAATTATCTTCACGTATTATACCAATGAAATGTTACGCAAGGCAGTTGATTTTGAGAGTTTAAGTTATTCAATGAATTTTTAATGAATAAATAAATACTGAAACTTACTGTAGCTTCAAGAGAAACTACCAGATGTGACGTGCGATCTTAGCGATAAGAACTGTTGTTTTGGAAACGAACTGATGGCAACCAATTTCCACAACGGGGAAAGTGTTCTGGCGTAGCAGGCATTTCTTCTGGTTCTCCGACTTGAAACACAAAAGCCATTCCAAGTTCCATGTGGAAATCCATGTGACAATGCACCATCCAAAAACCTGGAAGAAATTCAGATTTAGATTCCAGAGTTACATGTACAACAACGAAGTGGATAAATTAAAAAAAGGTTAAATTAATTTTGGCTAAGCATGTTCACGATGTAAAATTCGCGCTATTTCTACATCGGGTTAGTGTTAAATACCAACCACTTATTTAAAGATATGAATGCATCACCCAAGATGAAAGTACACACATGTAACCAGGTATTTGTGCCTCAAAATGCTCAAATTTTCGCAGTTTTATTGGCCATTATTAATTCTAAATAAAAATTAAGTATTCAACTGTATGAGTTTTCAAAATACAGAATATATCCCCATAAACTTGCATATTCAGTAACATGTCCATAAGAATGGGGCAGGGGATGTGCCTCGACCCACCTGGATTATCTGCATAAAATCGCAGGACAGCATATCCCTGATACGGGACATTGACGGTGTCCTTCTTCACTGCACCACTCAACTTTCTACGCAATTTATTCTCTTTGTCAAGTTTTTGAACTTTTTCCAAAGTGATGCCTTCCATAGCTGCCATTTCAAGGACACGAAAGTAATGGCCATGAATATGAATGACGTGACCAGCTTTAAAGTAAGCGCCTAAGAAATGAAAGAATCCACAAGAAATTAAAAGCGAAGCACACATTATTAAATAGAAATCCATTCAGAAGCTCCCCCCACATCGAAAAAAAAAGCTTTAGAAATATATTTTTTAGAAATGTATTATTGTAATAATAAATGTATTTTAAAATACATTTTTAAAAAAACAGAAACGTATTTTTAGGTTAAAAATATATTTTAAAAGTTATTCAAAATAGGTATAGATTGGAACATCCAAAAATATATTTTACAAAACATATAAAGAAATGTAAATTTAACGTATTTTTTAAAAAAAAATGTATTATTGTAAATAGATCGTAAATCTATTTTGCCTTAAAAAAAATGTATTTTCAATGTATCACAAGGTATTTTTATTTAGATGTGGGAAACAAAAGAACAAAAAATAGCAAAAATGATTTAAAAAATTCGGGGGTGTCAAAAAATTCATGTTATTTTGATACAAATATGAGCAGATCTAATTTCATTAAATTTATAGACATACGTGTTTTGGCACGTAAAGCTAACTTTACCCAAACCTAAGACATTTAGGATTTTACGCTGAATGAGATACTTTGAATAATAATTTTTAGCCACCTAAAGTAGCAGACAATTGGGAAGGAGTTTACGATGCTACTCATGACGCTTCCGATTGCATTCAATGGGGAAGTTCAGTTTATGGGAGTGAAGATTGTCTTTACTTATACGTATACACTCCATACGTAAGTTAACAAATTGTTCGTTATGAATTCAGTATAAATTTAGTGTCACTTTGTTTGTTTCATTTTCTAATTTTTTTTAGTTACCTAGTGCTGACACCAACGTTTCCCTGCCAGTTTTAGCATATATTCACGGTGGAGGATTTGGTCAAGGTGCTCCAAAGTACGACAGTGTGCCTCCAGAAGGATTTATGGGTAGGTTATGTTTTAAGATTTGCAGAATTTATATTTTATTTTGTTTAAAATTAAGAAGCTCAACAAACGGTGATTCCCATTCTGTTACAGACAAAGACGTTGTCCTTGCAAGTATAGGATATCGTCTTGGACCGATAGGTCAGGACAGTTACATTTTCAACATTTAAAATCTTAATGTAATTTTTAAAAAAGTTGTCAATTATCTATCAAAATATTAACAATTTTCACTAAATAGGATTTTTCAGTACTGGCGATGATTCATCATTGGGAAATTATGGCATGCTGGATCAAGTCTTGGCTCTGAAATGGCTACGAGATAACGTAGCAGCTTTTGGGGGCGATCCCTCAAGAGTAACAATATTTGGGGAAAGTGCTGGCGGTTCCGCAGTGGCCTATCATGTTGTCTCCAGTGCATCTGCAGGTAACTACACGTGTATTGCAAATATTTATTTAAATTTAGAAATGTATATACTTATTGAACTTTGAATCAATCGATACATTCTTCTGACTGTGTTATTGAGGTATAAATAATATGCAAGTATTTGAAAATTTCCTACTAATTTAAGAATAATTTAAAAATCCTTGATATTTCCAGGACTATTCAGAGGAGCCATTTCCGAAAGTGGATCAACATTATGTCCATGGGCATTTCAAAAAGACCCTTGGTCATGGGCTATTCAATTTGCTCAGCAGCTCGACTGTCCTTATGACAATTCATCGATTTTGACTAACTGCGTGCGCCAAAAACCAGCTGAAGATCTAATTCAAGCATCGCAAAATTTAAACGTAAGCAATCTCAATTGGTGGTTACTGAATTTTCTTACCAAAAATACAAAAATATCTCTTTTAGTCCCTATGTCCCAGAACTGGGACATTTTTAAAACCATTTTCAGCCCCTTAGAAAATAGAGTTTGGTTGCACTGCAATGCTCCAGTGTATAGAGGTAAAGCCCCTCTTTCAAAGCAGGTTCGCAGTGCCTGCTACTGGCATTTTTTAAGAAATTATAGTACTTTAAAAATCAAATTCAAGGTCATGCCCTTTGACCTTTGAAAAATCGGTAAAAAGGCTTAAACATAACGTTGTTTTTATTGAGTTTCTAATACTTTTAAGTGAATTTTTTTGCATCTATC
>JAQGAO010000470.1:0-34158 GCA_034697705.1 Ommatoiulus sabulosus | reverse complement strand
TTTGTAGTGTTCCAACCTTCCCTGATGCTGACGCAATGTGTTTGCCAAACATTTATAAAGATCTTTTTGGATTTTTCCGAACAAATCTAACAACCTAACAACCAGTATAGGAGGGTGTTCACATACTTTTTTTTGCAGTAAAATACTCATTTTACGTTTTACTATTTTTTGCAAATGTTTTGTTGTTACATAATACATGAGATGCACTAAATATACATGTAATACATGTGTGTTTTCAAATGTACTACATTTCATTAACCTGTAAACGAGAAATATTATAGTGTTCACATACTTGTTTTCCAAGTGTACATGTATGATATCGTTTGTATTGTTGTATTGAAAAAAAGTTTCGAAACTCGAAGTAAACACCGAAATAAATTTCTCGTTTGAAGTTTTTTGCATAGCTTATTTTTTGTTTCATGACATGTGCGCGACCATTGGACGCTGTGGAATTTAATTTAGTACACATAACGTAACTAAAGAGAATTTAAAAGCTTTCTTTAAAAAAAAACCTGCAGCAGTTCGCATCAATGTGGCATTTTAGATAATTATAATAAAGGTAAATGCTTCTAAAACAATTGTGTAATGGGCGTGATCGAAATACAAATCTCTTAATTTAAAACGTTTTACTAAGGCGGGACCCTCCCCTTAAGCTACAGCACGAAAAAAATGCTTGGTTTAGTGCATTTCATGTGAAGAATGGAAATGATTCGGATTATGTGGGACAGATTGTGAAAATAAAAACTAGATCATTCCTTATAATGTACATGTATTTCTCAAAAGGTATAGATGTTAGCCACTCCTTCTATGCAGGTAAAGAGCTTTGGAACGCTCATGGACTGCATTTCCATTAGATTCGATTATACCATAATCATTTTTTGATAAAATGTGCGACCGAATGCATCTTGTTACAGGAAGTAAGCCTCACGGATACTTTTGTTAGTAGCGAGTACCATTATGGTTACCATCTGAAGTCATGACAAATTACTAATGCGCTGTAGAATCAACCAGTACATGGAACAGAGCCAAAAGATACTCAGATTTCGTTGTTAAAGTAATTATCAACAATAACAAATGATGATATTAGATCTCGTTATCCCATTTAGACACGAGACGGTTCAAAAGGTGAAATGTCGAGAAACTACTATCGCACATCACGAGGCATGTTTAGTTGCCATTGGGAGTTTGGGAGATTCTAACCAAGATCATTCAGTACGAGGCATTGATCTCCAATAGGCCCTTAATTATGGCCTGACCTCTTTTAAGATAAGTTAGAATGAATATCCCCTCCCGTTACTTTCGAAGCAAGTAATTTATGGGCGACCCCAAAGCGAGTCATGACCAAAGAAATATTCTAAGCATCTCGATCCAACGTCTTCCGAGGGCTGACCTGTCTGGAGTAAATGTATCATGTCTGTCGACTTTCCAGTTAAGGTCACTAACTTTCTCTGATTTTTTTTTCAGGCTCGTGGTACGTACTGTAATTTCAAGTCCACCTGTACATGATTAACGGTGGTCCAAAGCGCAGAAGGAATTGAAGGTTCATCAGACAAACACAACATGACTTTGACCAAGAGTAAACAAGTCATTTCAAAGACGAAAATGATTTACGAAGGATTTAACGAAGAAGACGGACGTTTCGAGACATCATACAGAGAAGAAGTCGTCGAAACCGGTCAGCGGTATCCATTCAGAAAACAATACGTTTGGATGACCAGTCTGGCTCAAGTGCATCTTGCAAGGCCATTAATCGTCGTTTCCAAGGTCCGAAGAAAGATTGATGGAATGTGGGTCAAAGAAACCACACGGTATGTACAAGTAAGAGACGACGTGACTTTAGCAATGAAGTGAATGGGTGGAAACGTCCGACTTTTTTACTGTCTCATCAACAGACACTCCGCTGACGCTCAACCACTCCTTTCTGGCCCAGACATTAATGGGCACATTTCAGGAAACACAAGACTGCGTTTATCCAAATTTGTTAACTTTTGAAAACACCTTGAACCAAACGCCAAGCGTTGACAATTCGTATCTAAAAGTACATGTACATGTATGCACAAGTCATGAAACCACCATTTTTTTTAATAAAACACTTGCACGCGTAAGAAATGTGCAGTGCTACAAGAATTCGCACATACAGTAGGGTGCTGACATATTGCTGAAGTACTGTATGTCAACATTTTCGATAAGTAGGGCCTACTGTATATTTTTTTGTCAAACAAAGGTCAGACTTATGCCAAAAGCAGACAGTCCTTGTTGATAGAGCCCAAAAAAGCACGTTTCTACGTCCTAGGCTTCATATTAATATTCATGTATAAAACAACCAATGGGTGACAATGGCTTCCAAAGCACCCCGAAGACATTTCGCAACGTTTGCACTAATCCATTTCCAAAAATGTTAATCCCGAAATCACGCATCGCGAGCAGAACAAACAATCCTGGACGAAAACATGTCAAGCTGGACAGGTCAAACACCACTTGGCCATCGATGGTCATGAGAGCACGAAAAAAGCCCACTCACCTCGTGCGCTAGCTTTATCTTTTGCGCCGCAAGATTTATGCGAAGCAACGACTCAACTCCCACCCCAACAACTTCGCTCGAATTTTCCCAATTAGAATAACACAAGATTTAGCCTAGATGATATCCAAGGGTACAACCTAGATGACATTCCAGAGGGAGCTCCAATGTCAGCTCCATGTGTTATGGGTAATGATATGCAAATTCCCAGGATTCGTTGGCTGTAATAATGCAACTCGCACTCGCAGGGTGTCTCGCTGCAAATTAATTCTCAAAGTTCATTGATTTTTCTCCTGCCTGGTTTCTGCCTGATAAAATATGAAAAAATGCATTCCTTGATTAACGACTACACAAACAACAGGCCTGGATAGCTGCCCCATGAGTCCATAAATTATCAAAAAATATACTCTGTGGTCGGAATCCACCCAATATTACCAAAATAAACGCTCGACCGCTAATATATATTCCAGTTTTCCAGGAATCGGTGTTTGTACCCTAAATGGTATGCAAGCGGCACTCCTAGGATTATGATACAGTAGGTGGGGATCGGCGAAGGAACCCCGCGGGCCCAAAACAAATGCCAGAAGAAATTTGAGTTATATGAAGGTGCTGAGGTTATAAGTATCATCACACAATTTCATATTCGTTTCATTAAAACGGAGGATTATTTTGGTTTTCGTCCGCATCCCTTGCATGTATTTCAGCCACACTTGGTTAGCAACTCATTCCTAAACAGTCTCAATGATGACTAAAATACTTTGTCAGCACTAAATTGTCCGTTTTAGTAATTATTATTCTGTTTATAGGCTTTTGTTTAGTCGTGTAACAACTTTATAACTCAAGTAATGTATACAATTGTACATGTAGATAGTAAAGGAATAAGTTTTCAGGATAGCTTTCAAGGTAGTTCGTCCATTTTCTACGTTGTCCTCATCTCTGTAAATGGATATTCCGTTTTCTCTTTAATGACTATACGAATGAAGAATTTAAATGACCAGGAAACGACATTTTCAAGGATCTTTTCAAACGAAACACCGAATTGATCCATCTACAGGACGGTAACAGACAGCCATCAAGTATACTGCGCATGATTCACTGAGTACTTTTTAAAGTAGTGAAGAAGCAAATGCGTGTAGGTGAAACTTTATAACATTTTCAATGACGAAATTTGGGAGAAACTGATGCGGCAATCCTTCCGAAATACAATTAAGGAGTGAACTCCTTAGCAATAAAAACACACGAAACTCACTGAAGCAATACGAGCTGTTCAAATTTCTTCCTATTTTGGTTTCTGTATACATACTGGATCACAAAATGCTAACTACACGTGTATTAAAAAAAGCAATTATAACCACTTTGTTTTCTCGTTATTTTATTTTTAAACTTTCTCTGAATACGAATGGGAGAATGCGTGGAGAGAAGCGCGTCGAATGCAGAACAAAATTAAACAACTTAACAGGGTGTCAATTAATTCAACGGCGAGCCACGGAAGGCTCCAGACATTGGACTCGAAGCCATTTTAAAATTCCCTAAGCATCCATAGACCCAGCCTCGATTGACCATCCCTGTCTGCACGAAAATCCAATGCAAATTATTATAAGACAATCTCGCCGTGAATGCCATTAAACCACCAGGCAGCGGTGAAAGCACTTCCAAGAAAAGTGGCCATTGTTGATGCAAAGGATACTTAATGAGCCAGGGGCCAGGGTTAAGCACGCCACGCATGGACCATTAGAAGTGGTACTCGAAGAACTTCACCTACCCTGCTAACATACTGTACATAAATTGCGATAATAAAGCCGCAACGGGTAAGATATGCCTCCAACCATTCCCAAGCATGAAATCTCACTTGCGTACATTTTCAAGAAGCTTAAATACGGAGAGCTTTGTCAGGTTGGTGTCCCGCCATTTAGTTAAGGACAAGTTGGCGATGACATGACATCGACCTTGCGAGCTTCAGGATTGCTCGTGACCAGCGTTTGACCAGCAATAAGATAATAAAAATAAACACTGGTGCACTAAACCAGGTAAACGTATGGAAACTTAAGCCCTCGGAAAAAAAAACTGGGCAGAATATTTAAAATGGAGCCCAAGAGAGACACCAACAAAAAAATGGCGCCTATTCCTTCGAAAAAAGTTGTTTAATTCCTTGATGGCCAATGCAAATGAATTGCGACGCGATAACCAGTGCCCACCTACTTGTACCTCGTCATCCCCTACACCCCGGACCACTCAATTCTCGCGGGTACGTCATCATAAACATGTAAATAAAGAGTAAAAGTAACAACCGGGTTTTTAATTTGCAAGATTTTTTTTAATAAGGAACGAGCGAAGGAGTATACAATTGTAGGAGCAAGCGTGTTAAGAACATGCACCACCTTCCCAAATTATAATATATGATAACTGGAATAAGTGGGATTAAAGTGAATGTGCTAAGTGATTTATGAAGTGCAGATTAGCAGCTGGACGGTCGACATTTGCAATGCAATCGGCGATTGTGGGTGGTGGTGTAGAAAGTCCCTTCCCAAGTGGGGAGGTATAACCGGTTAAGAAGAATCTTGTAACACTGGCATACTGCAATGTGTCCCAAGAACATCTTTATAAGAATTTGGAGATGGGTACAAGTAGATATGGGGCCGTTTCGTATACAACTAACTTGCAAAGTTGTTATTTGCTACCATCTAAACAAATGCAGAAATGCAACAATCAGTTTCTATTAAAAGAAGCTTGGAAATTCCCTTTTCTTGCTTTTCTTGTACTTGTACACAGAACATGTTATCCAGACGCAGGACATGTTAATAGAGGGGCTTTTGGTTTCCTCCGACTACAGGTACCTTCTGAGGAATCTAAACAAACTTGAAGCACAACCTGCAAGGTGATGCGACTCCAAAAAATTAAAAACATGGTAATTAAGTATAATTTCAACCTTTCGAGCAGATTAGGAGCAAAAAATCTTTCATAACATCAATTAAATAACACGCAGTTAGTAAGGAAAAATTATATAAAAAAACAGGAAATGATAAAAAATGCGTGTTAACTTTAATAACAAGAAAAAATGTACATGTAATGCGTGTTATTTACACTTTACTCCAAATTATGTAATGGGAAAAAAACTTGGCTATGGTTCTGCGCATCTGTTGAAAATTCTGAAGTATTAATTGTAGATAATCGATCGATTTATGAAGCAATTTCAAAAATCCCTCGAAGAAGAAAAGAATCAATCGCATCACGCTATTCACTCCATCATTATCTTGCTGAAATGCGTCGATGATTCTGAAGAGACTTCCTCGTGCTCGTCTTTTAACCTGACGTAGTGGTATTCATTAACATTTTTTTTCCACATTCTTAATTGAGAATGAATTTTCGATTCCCCGTGTTTGGGGTCAGCATTTCTATCGGATTTTCAAGGGCGGTATTCAGACACTGAAGATGCCACGCAGCAAAATGCATTAACTCGATATAAAAAAATCCATTGAAAAACTCCCTGACAGCTCGATCATTGTGGAGAGGTTGGAGGCAGGGGTGGTTCTGGAAAAAAATGGTCTCTCCTCCTATTATCCGCTAAGACATGCAATGTCTTTCGGATGCCCTAAGGATCTACCCACTTTCTCCGGCACTAGTGTATTGGATTTTTCATCAGCTCTGGAGCTGATGAAAGGAATGGGTCTGCCATGAAGGACAGCGTTGCAATCAAAAAATGGGGATCTTTCTTACAATACAAAATCGAAATTCTCGGTTTTTTTTTTATCTGCCTCGCCACCCATAGAGATTGCAGCGTGACATTACCTCGGCTGGTCAAGCCCGAACGTTCATTATTTTCACGCTCTCTCCAGGCTCGCATTCTTCGGGTGAACTTAGGTCAAGTGAGAGGTCAATCTGCGCCTCGCGCCTGATGCGATTTCCATGTTGAACCCCCCACTACTTTTCGAGGGAAACGAAATTGTGCAGCTTCACTTTCGGCCCGGGGAATTACTCCAATCATCATTAACCTACAATATAGGCAATTAATATGGATTAAAACGCTTAAAGTCGTGAAGATAACGCCTTAATGGAAAATATGACTAAGCGTCCTTTATAACGCGGAGGGCAACATCGAAATGCCATTGCGGAATCAATTTGTTGGATCAGAGAGGGAAAAACACGAGGGTTTCTGAGATAATTAAGCGTCACTTTGAAAATTCGTAACCGATTTGAATAGCTTTGAACAATGCGCGTGCGAGTAATCTGGTTGGAGAAGTAGGTCTTGTCCATCAGGCAAGTCAACATACTGTAAGGTGCGGCGATTACAGTGTTATCCTTGTTGCACGGTGCCACTTCCGACAAGGTGTACTTGTCATTTGCTAATGCTTTTGAGATCAAAGTAGGGCACTCAGCCCTTATCATGCAATGGTTTTAATGATTGTCTTACTCTCTCGGTCTTCAGAAGGTGGAGTGATGATGTTAGTCAACGCTTCCTTGGTAAATACAGTTTATATATACATAGGACGTCGCGTCAGTCCAACTCGACCTGTTTCTTAGTCTAATATATGTGCAGTGATGGCATTTAAGAATACAACGATAAGATTAACATTGCATTTTAATTATAGGACTTTACTGGTATTACAGTATACTCAGTCATAGAAGTTTGACATGTGCTTTGATGAAATTGGTAAAAATATTTGGTAATAAGCGTAAAACATCATGCAGTCGAATGATGATGACATTGATATTTTGGCAGCTCAAAAGAAGTTAAACCAAAAATTGTTTCTAAATGGAAAACAAGTACATGTATTCTCATTGCAACATCTTCAAGAATCGTTATCATAACGTTTGGCAATTCATAAAAGTCCATCGAAAACTACCGGTATATACGATGCATTTTATACAACTGCAAGGCATGCAAGATTTGCTATCAGATAATGGCGTCAACGAGATTTTCAAGACATGCACATGCATTTCTGCGATGATCTTGCTTGGAGGCTAAGATTTCCCTTGCTTAAGCAAACAACGTTCATAAAATAACATTTTCTATTTATCTAAGCGTTTAATGATCGCCTTCCAATTGCCATCGCCCCGTTTGATCGTTTCTCCTTGACCTTCTCTGGTGGGAAAGTACAAAGGAGCCAAAATAAATAAATGGTGAATTGCAAATAAGACCAATTTTTTACTACCGAAACATCCCTTAAGGGTTAAATAAATGCCCCACGCAAGTAGGGGGAAGGTTGCGTGATGCGTAGAGGTACAAGGCCTAACGCTGAGAAGTACGGGGCCCTCATCCTTCTGATTTTCCGAATAAGTAATCGAATTCCAAACAAATTGCGTCATCCGCAAGCGGCTCAGCAGAAGACCACAGGGGGGAGAACTCAGGTTTGCTTCGCCAGAGGCCTTCTGAGCAACGGGATAGGAAAATGAAGTCACTGCGTTTTGCAAAATCACGAACCTTAAATGCAAGAGTTTCCTGCAAGGTGTGAGTCCTCCTCACGTCATAGCTTGGTACGACCCGTAATTACGAGGCACTTTCTCATGCAGGGTTTCAAGGTTCCTGGGCAGACTATTCCAGAACTTCCTTTAAATTCATTGACATTCCCAAGTCTGTGAGATGTTTCTTGATGCTTCACACGTTCTGAGATGAGCACATTTTAAAATTTAACCATCAATCTGATATTAACAAGAAAAGTTTGATTAGGGAATTGTACCATCTAGTGGTTTAAATGCATACAACTTTGCTAAAAATGTCTTTTAGGAAAATCAACACCTCAAATCCACATTAAAATACGCACCTTTTTGGAACGTTTAATTTGCATTGAATTACATAAAAAATGAGTTAATCTTGGATTTTTCTAGATTCGTTAAATTTTGATGGCAGTCAGTCCAACAACATTGTTCAAAAGAAATCCAAGAAACGTTCCAAATTTGAGTCTGATATACAGTAGTAGTTCTTACTACTGGGACTGATACGCAAAATATGAGCTCAAGATGGCGTCCATGTGTTCAAAATGTAAACTCAGACCCACTGCTCTTGTGCAACATTATAAAATTCAATGGCGCAATACATGTAGGCCTACTCTAGAAGATAGATCAATGGAGGATCGGGGATGAACATGCAAATAATGCATAAACAACGTTTTGCACAAAGATGCGATAGAAGATTTTCCGTAGTTGAAAATGCTGATCTTGCCCTCGAAACCCGAGACATCCATTAGGCGAAAAACGCAAAATGACCCAAATCACGGAAAGATAAAAACGTTCGTGATGTTAGCAACAAGGGTGGCGAAATAAGCGCGGACGCTCATTATACAAACAAACGCAGTAATTACGCATACGGTGTAAAACAATGCAATAATGGGTCATACAGAACCATTTATAATCACTTCTACAAATGGCTGTTGTGGGACGAACGTGAATAGAAAAAGACGTGCAAATAAACAATTATGCATCGTGCTCATCTGAAGAATTGCAATTCTGAACGAAAAGCGTGACACCTCCAGACATGCATTTAATTGAATTTCGAGTAATTAACCTCGATGCTGAAGAAAAGTGAAACTAATTTTCATATATATAGGGGGAATCTGAATGCACTCGGAGAAACTGCCAATGGTTGTTTGTAACTGCGTGGCAAAACAATGAAACTAGTGTCCTTCTCATGAAATTAGCAATGGCCATTGCAAATATTCATGCTCACCTGAACTGCATGGCCAATGGCAGAAAAGCTAAATCTGGCCCTTTTTATTATTTGATCATAATCTGGTTATTGTCGAAAGTTGGAGCAAACAATCAAGTTAACTATTATGGAAACTGTATGCACTTACTGTATATGAATTCGGTGGGATCTTCCTTGATGATCGAATTTCATTATCAGGCTTCATTTTTTAGCTCATGATCAACAAATACAGTACAGTACTAGAATATAAAGTATGCAAGCTGAAATTGCACAGACTTCCTACATCCTTGATTCAAACGTATTCCTCAACTCATTCCGAAATTCTTTAAGCACACAAAATAATGTTTAATAGGGTTGCTCATATAGAAGCTTTACGAATCACACTTTGGCAGTCAAAGTCACACGTGTAAAATTTACACAGGGTAATTTGCTTAAAAAGTTCGATTGCTGTTTTAAAACCAAATAAACCATTAATGTACTGTATATGTTCTGTATTCATTTTGCACACATGACTTCAGTACTGCCAAAGTGTGATTCGCAAAGCTTTGTACGTGTACATGTACTGCTATTAAAACAATAAAAAACCATGTATGAGAAAATAACGTTTCGGACATTATTTTTAAAGTTATTTACTTCACAATTCACCTTGAATTCAGAATATGTACTTGGACTTAATGAAAAGATGGCAGAAATTAAGTTTTTTCTTAACAAGGGCAAAAATAGAGGAATTAATCCAACCCCTAAAGTACTACAACAAAGCTCGCGACCTTCCCGAACGCACGTTCATCGACGATTTTAAAAAACAAAACCTTCAAAAGGCTATCACGTCATAGTTAAACATACTGGAAAATAGGTAAATTACGACGCATATACAAAAGACGCTGATATACTGTATGCGCCCGTAACTGTTATTTTAAAAGAATTGAAAACATCATTTCTCTGCTACATGAGAAAAGATATTTTCCTTACGACATCATCGACATAAAATATCAGCACTCGAGTTCGAGTACGTCAGACGAAGCACGTTTCGGTTCAAAGGGCAAAACAACGAATTATGCTGAAATTCAACACGCCGCTGTTGGCCAAGGTTTTGTCCAAATACATTTAATTAAAAAGGCCCACCTGCAATTTTTGATATTAAAAATGAGTAAGGAATGTAAAGCCCACTGCGATTGCTAACATGGCATTGCTGTTGCAGTCGGATACCCCAGCGAGAATGCAATGTAATGTATCTAGCCAAATACAATTCATGTAGAAATTGAGAACAATATAGAAAACCTCGACGAAACAATTTAAGAAATTTCCAAACCCAACAATATATTCTAGATACTGTATAGTCTACTTTTCGAGACCCGCCCAAAAACACCCAAACGTTACGATGTGACAAACTGGCCAAAGAACTGGGAGAAGCTAGGGGTGCAGAACCTCGTGGTAAATTGCATCATTCTCTGATCATTGTAATCTGCGATTATAACCAGTTTTCCTCCTCGATGTCAAAGGGAAAATAATCCACCATTAAGTTAATTGCAATGCGAGCTATAGCAAAACTGACAGGTGACAAATTTCGAGAGAAACAAGTCCAACGAATAAGGCCGTTTTATTGGTCATGAGCTAGGTGTAGCATAATTTTTTTTTGCTTGAAAACTGAACAAAAAAATGTTTTGAAAATCAAAGTGACAGCTAGTGTTTAATCACGAAGGAAAAAGAAATGTGGACACCAGGAATAATGAAAATGAATAAAAGGAAAGATTAGAATTCAGAAATACTAAAATAGCGGGTGTGACAGTCACGATTTCAATTCGATAGAAAGGTGGAGGAAGCATTGTAAATATTCAAAATCAAGCTAATAATGCGTGGCACTGAAGCTGAATTTTGTTGCCCCATAGCAGTTTGACCATATCAGTTAGAATTCAGTAACTACTCCGTGACTTACTGTTTCGAGTAATGCACTTCAGCTCGAGATAACATTGCTATCAACAACAATAAACTCTATTAACCCTCATTAAACACAATAATAATGCGTATCAAATTGAGGGTGACCAGTTCTGATAGCCCTATTTTTCTTCGCATGAAAAAATATAAACGTTTGACACGAGGCAAACGTTTTCTACACCAGGAATATCCAGGAACACCAGGATTTTTTTTGAGTTTACTAACAGTTGGACAATGTAAGCCTACTGTACTATTTCATGCGACAGTCATACATGTACCTGTCGACATTTGTGACTGGCATTTTTGGAATAGCCTGTTTTAATAAAAAGAGCAATTTGGAGCAAGGTCGTGTTGAATTTTTTTAATGGTTGTCTTAGCCCCTATATCAGTTGGCCATTTTCTGATAGGGGCGAGGTACGTTTAATTTACGCTTATGGAAAAATAAAGGAACGTGCTTTTTCAGCACTCTCTTAAAACGAATTAAAATGAATTCTTGCCTCCCATTAATTAGGTTGTACATGTAATGTAAATCAATTCCAAGAATATCATTTCATGCTTGTAAGATGCAGAGTAGGCCTACTTTAAATTTTAGAAATGAAATTAAAAGATGTTGAACTCTGACATATGCCATTGCCTGCCATCTAGACATTACATATACTGTACATGTATAAGCCAACGACTTACAAAGGCGAAATACGGTATTTAAAGAAAACAAGTTTCACACTTGAATTATTACGAGAACATTTAAAAAAACAGGAAATATCAACAATGTCATTGCAAAATTAAGAATTATTTTTCTAAACAGAATAAACCAGTCTCATGAGTTCTTATGCTCTCTTTGAAGCAAAAGGGATTTCGGACAGAAAATTTGCAAATCGTACATTGACAGACGTAAAATCACGTGTATACACAACGGATTACAAAATTCACGCAAAACCAATTAATGCATTCCTTTTGGGCACGTGATTTCAATATTGCCAGGATTCATGAGCTTCTGTCTGAGTGCTCTTTTTACAAATTATGCATTCTCAACAGTTGGTAGGTTTTTTTTAAAGGGATTAAAAAAGAAAATTAATAGTGCGTTTTCGTAGTATATCGTAAACATTTTTAAGATCAATGCTGCAGTTCCGTTGTATAATTGCGGTCAGTTCCCTTGAAACTTGTTCTAGCCACCTAATTACCCAATGCATATGCACCTGGAATTACTCATTTCGATTCCGACGTTTATCAAGTTTTTCATCCAAACATTTCTTGCATTATTGCCTATAAACGTTAATTGACTTCTTACAATAAACGTAAAACTTAAAGATTTGTTCATAGTTTATTTTGATCGTTTTCCCAAATTTAGGACAAGATCAACACCGAACGAGTATCAAAAAACAAATCTTTTTTTTCCCGGTGAAACTAAGGAAGATTTAGGTCACAAGTTTTCAATGCATCATCTGAGATCCAATCCAGTAAAAAAAGCCAATATACATATTCATGAATATGTTGAATAAAACTACCAAAAAAGATAACCACTATAGAAGAATGTGCTACGTAAAGGGTGTCCCGTCTAAATTAGGGTAAACGTATTTGTGAAATAGGGGGTAAAGCTTGTACATAAGTGGTAAAAATGCATTATGTTGAGCACTTCTTTCCCCTTCAACCTTGGCATCCATTTGATCAAGTGCAGGTGTCGTTCAGCTCATTAAAATTACTGTCAAAATGCGAAGAAAAACTCAAAAGAAGAGACACTCGAATAATTCAACATAAAAAGGAAAAGTAATGGAAACACGACAACACAATAGATAAATAGAAAACCTAAACCTACTATTTTCGTGAATACATGTGCTACTGGTAGTCATCACTTTTTACTTAAGCTTCAGAAGAATTGTAAACAAATTCTAAGAGACCGAGCCATTTCAAGTTCCGAATTCAAACAGAAATTGTCATTCTAAACAATTTTAAAGTAAAGGATATACAGGTGGAATCGCCGGGTCGAAAAACGTTAAAAAGTACACAAAAATTCAATTTAGCACTGAAATTAAATTGAATAATACCGGTCAAGTGGATGAAACTTCAAATGCTACAGCTTCAGAATTCCAAATGCATGATTACAACACTGTAAGTCACATACAGAACACGTAAGATCACGAAGTCACACCATTTATTGTGACCTCAAGTGTTCTACGTCACTTGAATAAACGTGCATCTAAACTATGCTGATTATAGAGTTTTTGAGTGGATCATCAAATTGCAGAACACGACAGCGTGTTAGATGTTAAAGAACACCTCAATTATATTAGATCACGTGTGATGAGCTGCTTACAGAGCACATTGTCCGGTACACTAAAAAATCTCGCGAGATCTCGCACGCGCCTTACTTCCATTCAAGAATAAAAAGAAAAGAACGAGCCACGTCGCCATTTGCAATTTTCGTGTTTTGTACTTGCGCGTCTTCAGCAGAAATACAGAATTAATTCTTCAGCATAAAATTTATATCCTGAAAGGTAAGCGATCTTAAATCATTAACTGCATTAGGCGCTTTTCACCTGATATGTATACATATCGTGACACGATTCCTGATGATTTTGAAACGATTAATTATGTGATTAACTTCAAGAATTATGTGCCGGGTATAATGTCTCTATGCAAACTGTCGATGTGCACCAATGATGGATAATTTGAAAATGCAGAGGGTTTCCTCGATCCATTATCTCGTCACAAAAAGGTGGTTTCGCTACATTTTATATCTCTTAATTATTAACCTGAATATTGCGGTCTTATTTTGGAACATTTTTCGGTCAGTAAAAATTAGACCACAATGCCAAGCCCTACTGGCCGATCAAAGCACTAAGTCTGTTATTAACCCCTGCTTTAATCGGCGAAATACGGGACGAATGAGGTCAAAAACGGGGTGGAAAATGGCGATTAAAACAAAAAATGAACCTATTGCCCTTATTATTTGCAGCCGATACATATTTTGGCGATGAAAATCCTCCGATTATTTCAGGACAGACAGACAAGGTTGAGGGTCAGCCGAATTCTTGGGGTATACACCTCGAACTTGAACATCAACAACAGAAAAAAAAACTGACCCCTCGCACAATGCCCGATAATGGTAAACAGGTTATAATCTGGCATAATATTGAATAAGGATCTTAATAGCGTCATTTGATCCTATTCAGCCCTTTTTGATACGTTTCTGTTATTTTAAGTCCATATTTTATGGATAAGGGTCAGACACCGCGCCGTTTTTACAAATTCACACCTGCCAAGGATATATACACCCTTTTTCACTTCAATTTTAAGTCTGTCCAGCGTGGGGTTCCCCCTACTCGAGCTTAAAGGCGCAGCATTATTGTCAGCATTGTCGTTTGTCTAAGGAATGTCCAGTGGGTACCAGTTCTGAAATGCAGTATATCGTACGTAGGGATACGGTGTTAAACCCCCACAGAAATGACCACAATTTTCGGATTTTTCAGCTAAAAAGTTTTTTCTGCATGAGTAATTCTTAGAATTGACCAGATTTAGGACTTTCAAAACGTGAAGGGGTCATGATCATCCATAAGCTAAAAAGTATTTTCTGCATGAGCAATTCTTAGAATTGACCAGATTTAGGACGTTCAAAACGTGAAGGGGTCATCCATAAAATGTCTGCATTTAGTACATATAATTGTCATAAATCGAGGCTTTAATGAGCATTGAAAAATAATACGTTCCTACTTGTAAAATGAACGAATAACAGAGTTTCGACATTGATATAAGAATGCATTAATTTGTCAATTTAAATTGGGGTAAGGGGTCGGGGAATGGAGAGTGATCCAAATATTGATTAGATTCCAGATCTTGTCTTTATTTTTACTCCATGGTCAGCATAATTTCAGATTTCAATTTCATAAACTTACACATATAAATTTCATTAAAAACGTAGAATAAATACTGTATACCTAACTTTATGACAAAGTCAAGCTTCGATACACCAATATTTCACTCCACATAATAACCTTTCCCTTTTAACTTGATAAAGATTGCTTGCTGAGCAATGACATACATAAGCAGATCTTGTTACAACCATACATAAAAAATTCAACCCATATTTAGGGCACCAAATGCATGTTTTTATTACTACAGTTAAAAATATAGAGATGTTCATCAAAAATAAAAAAACATACTTCAAATCAAACTACACCGCCGAATAAATAAAAAACCACGAATGCACCAACCGTTGAAATAGCCGGTACCAAGGCTGTTTTTCTGTCGCGTTCTCAAGGATTTTTTGAAAACCATTTCACTTTTAATTTATTTAATCCAATAAATTGAATTCAATGATCAGAGATAAAAAATAAACAACAAAAGCTAGGCCGGAAAAATGGTGAATGTCTATTTTTCCCGCGATAAATGAATATTTTCCCCTGTGCTCAGAGCGCATATCCGGCCTCACTGTATAATTAGGATTCGGTAACCTGTTACATGGGCCATCCATATTTAATTATGCACCCCAAAAATACTAACGGCCAGTCAAATCGGCATTTGTCAAGGTCGGTTAACTCGTAACCGTCCATTAAGTACGACCGTATGACAAATTTTACATCTATCACTTAATTCAAGGCGTTTCATCGAATTCGTTGAAATAGATCATAAAACCCCAAAACTACTAAAGTATGCAGGGAGTGTCATGAGTCATACAGCATCCAATTCATCGGTTCAAGCCGGCGAAACCGCGGCTTAAATTAACGAAAGAAGGTAGATGATACATTGATACTGTAACAATATTGACACACCCGGAACACCTACTTCAATCCGGAATCGAACCGGAATTTGTATTATTAAGTTTCTGTGAAAATTCGATAGCGATTGTAGCGATTTCTGACACATCCGATACATCTATAAACAACGACCAAACTTTCTTCGTTAATCCGGAATCGAAGTTTTATTTATTAAAATTGCTGAAAATTCAAAATCTGCCAGAAACGGCTTATGATCGCATAGTGTAAGAACTTTTCACACACCGGGCACATCAATAACAAACAACGACCAGAACTTTCTCCGGAATCGAGCTGTTACTGAAAATTGAAAATCTATCAAATTGGATAAAACGACTTCTGTCGTACTCGGTATACAATTCGATGTTTCATTTTGGCAGCTTTATGCTGCGTCAATCATTGATCGAAACCATCAAATCGACATCTCCCCAACGCAGTTAAATACACCTAAATCAATAAGGTAACAATCGAAAAGATAAATAATGTACGTAGGGGGCTTGAGATATGCTCACCTGTCTGTGTTTCTACCATCAACGAAAGTCCGAATCGACAGTTCGAAAGTCCGAATCGCCAAATATGCATTAAATCCTCGCAAGAAAAGCAAAACGTTCAGATTGAATCCATCTTCGGTAGATATGTTATTGAGACGTAAGCACGTTAGATTAGGTCTAATGATATTAAAACGCTAATCCTGTCCCACACAAAAGAAGAAGCACCGTAAGTACAATCAATGACGTCACTATCAAAAAGCGAATCTTTTCATCGTTTGCACCGATTTCCGAGCGAACCGTTGTTCGCAGTCAGGCGTCCCGAATTCAAGCACAAAAAAATGTCCGACTGGGTTTGGTTCCCACCGTTCACCACCTGCGAGGTTGGCCAGTGGTCCGTCGCGCTCGGTTGGGCAGCTCTGGCCGGTTAGCAGTGGGTAGGTACGGCAGTGGGCCACGCACTGGCCTCCGTCCAAAACAGCAGCACGTTGCGCGTCCTGACACACATGAGCTAGCTTGCCTCCACTCTTCTTCTGATCGCCTCCCTCCCTCACATTTTTCCCCCTACCCTGAAATCCGCACCCTCGACGGTGTAGGCCTACGTGCAGCCAATGTGAACCGTCCACTCCACGCGCGGCGCGATGTTTTTACCCCCTAACAGGGTTGACCACCACCCACACGTCCGAAACGTGCGAGTGGACATTCTGAGGAGAAGCTGACGTCAGCTGGCGAGAATCTACAACGTGTTGTCAACAGTATCGTAGACTAAGAAATTGTTAAAAATGGCGATGTTTTTGTTGAATGAGACTGCCGTCCAATGTCCAACTTGTTCTTTTTTTTTTTTTTTTGGAAATTGAAGAGTCCTCGCACACTGGGTGAAATCACGTACATTTTTTCTGAAAAACGAGTCGATATACAACTAGCGAGTATTCATTCGCCTACTGACCAAATGAGTACTTAACGTGAAGACATTTCAGAGTGCTTAGTTAAAGCCTTCTATTAAAAATACCTATGTTATGGATCCATAACATAGAGCACCCCCGCTTCAGAAGTGACACAACTCAAACATTGTAAATTTCCTGATTTATGATGTTATCAAGTCAAGGGAAATGTGCTCTATATTCAATGAAACAGTTGAAAATGACTTACAGTAGATGAAGTTGAAATCAACAAACTTGAATTATCCATAGCTAAACCTCTTGCTGATACCAACCAATTGAGGATGAGTCTAAAGTTTCGGCTACATGACAGTGCTGTCACTTTATTTTACCATGCGTTATCTAAAAAATGATAAGTATTCACTTAGTAGCGTCCCTTCCGAAGCAGAAGTGCGATGTGAAATCAAAGTATTTTTCAGATAATTCTCATTTATAACATTGACTTTGCTTTTTAATGAGCATGCACTGAACTGACTGTAAACCAACATGTGCAGACATTGGATTTACTATCATTCTTGCAATATCAATAAGGTGGGAACCCCAGCTTTTAAACTGTCTCGACAAATGGCAGGCACGCAAGTAATGGGTGTCAATTTGTCTTCCTGGTTGCCTGACGGTGCCCTTCTTTATCTACATGTATAGATTTTGTATCGGGTGGATTCTCACGAAGAATGGACAACAAGAAGTTAGAAACGCAACTCTGGCCAATTCATTGGTCCAATTAGATATCCAAATGTGAACTAATTCAACTGACCATTCTAACAAGAGCAACAAAACTATGTAAAGACATGCAGAGAAGTGAGGAAATGAAGCCATGCCATGAAATACAGTCCCGGGCGGTGAATGAAGCGATATTTTCCAGTTGAAACCAGCTGCAGAAACATTAAGTGACCAACAGAAAAATCGCAAAGAATGACCACCGACCCAGAAAGAATTCCTTACATGACATCAGACAGATCAACGCGTTATCGAGTCATGTTTCCACTGCAAGAGCACTGTCCAAAGCATTCCAATAGGCGAGAGCAAAGAAACACACCCGAGCATCAAGAAGGTGATGGAACCCCTGTAGAAGAGGCTACGGTTTCACCAAATTTCAAGAGGATACAGGTACATTCTACCCAAACGCCCAAAGCGTGGCGAGGGATCATACAGGTTTCGACCAAAAGAAGAAAAAAAATACTCGTTGTTCACCCCCCCCCCCCTCCTACATCCCCACCCCTCTTTTCTTCCATTTCATCTCCGTGCATATTTCGGGGTCTGTAGCCCCTTGTTCCCTGTAATCACATGACCCATGCCATACTCCAACAGTACCATTGCAGTGGGCGACTATCAAGAATACAATTGTTATTACCCTCAGCAGAACATTCCGATTTTGATACCTTTTCTCTACCCCTTTCTTTCTTCTTTCGGCTTTGGCCTCTTCTGCCCTTAGAAATGCTGAGACGAGTGTTCAAGGAGAAGCTATAGAGGAAAAAATTTCGACAGAAATTATGTCGATTCATCAACGCCATTAACGAAACTGTTTGGCATTTCACTCTGTTTGCACTGGTCACATGAGCGCACACAACACGAGCAGGGATTTTACAAAATAAATTGAATTCGACAAGTTACTTAATCTAAATACGAACGAGCGTTGAAGATGAGTTGCTTGAAGGTTTAGCCTTAAAATCAGGAATTGGGGAGACATTTATTGGTAAACATTAGAACAACTTGATTGAAAATTTTCAAAAAGCTTGACTGCATAATTTCACAAAAATTGATTGCAAAATTTCAGAAAAAGACATGCTTGAAGGTTTGTCTCCTTAAAATCTGGAATTGGCGGGACATTTTTTGGTAAACATTGGCTAGAACATCTTGATTGAAAATTTCCAAAAAGCTTGGTTGCAAAATTTCACAAAAATTGATTGCAATATTTCAGAAAAAGACATTTTTATTACGTTCGAACTTGGTTGTGATGTCAATATTGGCAAATGTAGCTACTGTATTTCTTTATCAGCCAAATGTTAACACTTCTTCCAACTCTATCATATTCAGCCGTGACGTCATATAAGAACAGCCCTTATCAGCATGCATAACATTTGGCTTATACTGCTTGTCTATAGAGTAATCCAAGACAAAAAACGACTGGTAATTTACTCGCAAATACAGGTGTAGTTTTTCACACGAGCTTTTAAAACACCCGAATTAAAGTCTTTAGTTCCTCAAATGATTAAGTCGCAAAAAAAGATGTGTTCATAGCTTAAGTGCACGAAACAATTTTCAAACAACGATGAACATGGCAAAACTACGCTAAAGGATTGAAAAAGAGATTAGGTCATGGAGTAGAAGCTTGGGCTTGTACCTGCCTACCAGTTTTCCTTGTCAAAAAATTCCTGAGGAAATCAAGGGTTGAATCATTGTAAAAATGTTTGAAAATGCCGACAAGCCAAACCATGCCCGCAATTAATGGTTGTCAGAAAATTATACAAGGCTCTCACGATTCCTTGAAAAACAAAAGAAGTAGATGTAAGCAGTCATCCCCGGTTTTACGAGCCCCGAGTTTGTACTTCGGAGACCATGGACAAGTATATCGTCATATAAAATTTATTGGTTAAAAAAAGATGTAAATAAAAAAACGTTATAAAAAGGCTGACTCACGTAATCAAATGAGAATAACCGAAGCAACTGCCAAACCACCTGTCAGACCTCTTAATCTAATTAAATATAATTAGATCGTTTCTTTATTATATGTATACCTTCCACGTCTATAGAATTTAAATTTTATATTAATAAAATAAAACTTTTTATTACTGTGCCATTATGCAATGGTTACTCTTGATGCCTCAGTGGTAAACAAAACCCTAAGCCATAAACTACGTGGTTTTAACGTTCTTGTATATCTCGAGCATGAGCCACTGATATTAGGATATCCCAGCTTAAAGTATACTGTATAGGATCACTAACATTGTTGGCCAAAGCCAGTATTAATTATCAATATCAAGTTGCGAGAATTTAGAGTATAATCTGTCGCGAGGTTTTCCCACAGTTACCTATTGAAATATTTCCACACTTTTCCAGATTTTGAAATAGCAAATCTGGTCGCAACCTTGACGGTGTCATATTGCGGATTTTCGGAAACCAAAGAATTAAGAGGCGGGGCTACTGGATTTAGAATAAAATTAGTCAGCTTAGCTTTATATTTATTCAAAACTGTCAATTCTTCTCACTCCTTCACCCCCCATCCCTCCTCGCTTGTCGGTGCCATACCATGCACCATGCCAATCAACCAAATTGTCGATACATTTACAAGATTTCATTGAGAAATCTTCATTTTACTAGCTACGAATATGTATATTATGTTTACAGATATGACTGCATGGCATTGCTAGAAAACTCAAAAACTGACAATGTATAAAAAAGGCATTTAACATGTTCAGATTGTCAGTTGTATAATTAAATTTGTCAAGATAATTTTTGTTTTGTGTCCAGAAATCACTGGTCCAAAATATCAATTTAGATGAAAATTTGAGTTGAACGAGCTTTGAAAGAAACCATGGTGTCGGCTTTTAAAGTGCAAAGTATATGTTACTTTTCACTGTGATGCCTTTATATGAATTCTACAAAAATCCACCAGGCGCATCATATGCATGGGATATCTCATTTTTGACAAGATTTGACCCATTTTAAACCATTCGAGGTAATA
The DNA here is from genome assembly GCA_034697705.1 of Ommatoiulus sabulosus. Lineage (NCBI taxonomy): Eukaryota > Metazoa > Arthropoda > Diplopoda > Julida > Julidae > Ommatoiulus > Ommatoiulus sabulosus. The sequence continues at coordinate 13,212 of JAQGAO010000470.1, read as the reverse complement.
CCAATTTCTAAATTGATAAGTCTTCACGTTACTTTTTCGGAACGATGTTGTTCCTAATGACTGAAGCAGCAGAAAATCTTAAGTCAGATTATGGCGATTGGCTACCTAAATAAAAAGCCACAAAGCCACCATTTAGTGACCCCTAAACAATGAATCAGTGCTATTTCCGCGTGGGTCTATATGGGGGTAACGAATAAAAGTGCGGTTTATTACCAAACCCCTGCTAAGAGAAGATTTCCTATAATCCCAAGCTTTTTTGGAAGAGTTAAGGTGAAGTGTGCTGACATCTTAATAAAAGGAACTCGGAAGGAGTAACACCTTACTATCCTCTAAATCGCGCCATAAATTTGTCATTAGAGATATTAAAAAGCCGGAAGCTTTTCTATTAAAGTGGATTCCAGACACATCGGGAGTTCATCAGATTAGAGAATATATGCTACACATCGTAGATCAGTTTAAAACTGGTACGGTAACGCTATGGAAAATTATCGCATTTGTAGATATGGAACAAAAACAAATTTTGATTTCCGGTATCAGCATAAACGGGCTGATCGATTTCGATTAACTCAGTATGGGTGCTTGTTTAAAATGTGCACATTTTGGCGCTGAAACAATGACATAAAATGTACACATTTTAGGAAAATTCATTTAAAAAAGACGTTTAAATGACATATCAATTTGGCATGATTAAGCCAGTGGCCACCATTAAATGCAAACATTATAAAGGTAAATGCATTTCTCTTAAACGACGTCATTTCATTTTTTTCAGCATTTAGTTTTTCGTTAAAAACCATACCCATACACTCGGCAAAACATCGAAGTAAAAATACAAACATCGAATTTCGCATTAGCAATACTTGTCAAAACTGGCCAATTATGAGTTAGTTCTCTTGCGACACAAAAGATGCATGCCTCACCTGAACAGGCCACCGTCTCGTGTTTGGGACAATAAATCCCTTCTGAGAAAGACACGTCGCACCTTCAGGAAATACTTTTAGCTATCGATATTGCAAAAACATAAAACCATGCATACACCTGTGCCACACTTTGTCTACAGTAAATCTTATCGTTATTTTGCATCGCTCCTCTAGCCAGTGTAAACTTGCACGTTTTTTGGACGTCAGCGTTCATCATTGGAAGATGGAAGCTACTTGACCCACTGACTGGGAAAAGCGCATTGCCCTATTGGAACATTTTTCCATGAACAAATGTCAACAACTCGGCAAGAGCATCTCATTAACAATAATGGTTTTCTTCGCATCCTCGTAACTTGCAGCAATTTTCATCCTCGAAATTTCATTGTTGTTTACAGAAGACACTTTCTTAGCAGAGAAGAAGGTGCACGCACAAACGGCTGGCATTTTCTCCTTCACAGATTAGCACATTGTTATGAATGCAGGCTTATTAGATGGTTGAGGCAACGTCCAAAACGCCGAAACTACAATGCAACAAAAGGTTTCGCCAATTGTAAGGTGCATGAAAGAGGCATATTGGCGCTGCCATAGAAGCAGCAGGGTCGCTCCTTACACGAATGCACTGTAAGAGATGCAGGTATAGACATGATGTCCAATTAATAAGGGCTAAAATGCCAACCGTCGATTTATCGAAATGACGACAGCATTGATAGATACTGTATGTGACCACAAACGCTCGTTTGAATTTAACAACTTCGAGTGGTCATCAGAGAAAATTCGCAACGTCACAGCTTTTACGTCAGGTGTTTTTTGTAAAGCAGTTCTTCGTATTTGATCATCTTTTACTAGAATATTGTACAGTTGATGTCGAACAAATAAATAGCAATTTCTAAACAAAATGCAAATTTCAACTTAACATTATGTATTTGTTAATTTAATTATTTTGGCCTTATAAATAGACACTTGGTGAAGACGTATGTTGTGTCGAAACGTACGTTGTGTTTTGTAAATAAACAAACCATTTTTATGGTCGTGTACAGTAGTTCTATTCAAACCACTTGATGATAGAAGATGAAATTGACATTTAAGATCATTAAATATAGAATAACAAAAGAATAACAAAAGCGTGGAATTTAAAATTATCTCCCCTTCCAAATAGGGATTTATTTCACGACACACTGAACAATGAAGAGCTTTACCTGGTTTATTTGAAATTGGTCGCTGTTACGTTTAAAACACATCTATAAAGGATTATAAGAGAATATCTGCAATAGTTTATTGATAAATGAACCGTAAATCAAATTTGCAAAGACTCGTTAATTTAAAACTCTGGTTTTATCGAAGGAAATATTTGGCACATGCATCTAACAATTCGGGGTTGTGTTGAAATTTATATCATTATATTATAGAACTATTATCACGTCATAATTGCATGCATGCATACCCATGAGACCAAAATAACAAATTGAACTATCATCTTAATCCTAAATTTAGTGTTAACATTAAGGAAAGTCAAGATAACCGACACTAGACGAAATATCAACAACACCCGTGGCAACGATCATGAACCAAGAAGAAAAGAAATTCAGGACATCTTAAAAATGACAAGATTCACTTCCATTATTTTCAGCCAAGAAAAAAGTTATGCGGAAAACATTTGAAAAATTTCCTAGCGTGTATACTAACTTAAAATATTATATAAAACGAATTTGTTCTGAATGTGACCCATGAAATATCCTTACTGCACATTATACTTAATATATTGCAGTAATTATTTCTGAAAGATCATATTTCGATGTGCGCTTGTCCATGATATCCCGATTAAAAAAAGTCAGGAAGACATGGGAAGCTGCGTTCAATGAGAATCTCTTCCTACTAAGTCAGTACCTACCAACAAAAGACATTGTGCTTGAACTTCCATTTGTACTTCGATGCGTATAGTAATTAGAGGACTGAGCAATTTCATCCCTCCCTTTTCTCTCGCATTTTAATCACTATTGCTTTTTTCCTTAAGAATATGCACGATGCCCCTTACTGGGCAGTAGCCGACACCATCAATGCCATCCTGCTGAGCATCTCTCGTGAATTTTAAGTTCTCGGTGCCAATACCATTTTTATATTGTCTTCATTACAGAGCGGAACAAAACATCTTTCATAACCTTTCTGAAAGCCGTGTTTTTTTCTATCTCATCTTTGAAGAGCAAGACCAATGCCATCGTCTGGCAATCATGGCCAGAGCGCAAAAAGTGCGACTTCGCAGGTACTCAAACGCACTCAAATAATAAAGTAACGAAAGGGGGTACTGCGGATGTTGCCGGTTTTTTTCCCCCGAGCAATTTTATCGTATGAAGCCAGAGCATGGATACGAAGTGAATAAACTTTTCTGAATACTTAAGTGATCGTGACAAGAGCATAATTTCACTTTTAGTTAGCCTATAAATGTGTTGTAATGATTTGCCAAGAGGAATTTACTATCATCCAAACCATGTTCTCAAACTGAGCGTAAGATACATAATATTACCAGCATTCTGGTAATTGTGATTTGAAGAAAAAATTAGTTGGAATGAAAAAGCCTTTCAAACTTCCGAGAACTTAAGATTTTATTTGCGGGAAATAAATTGTCAGAATTGCCCCGCATAATTATCAGACTATTTTTCTTACAAGTACCGACGAAATAGATCAGACGAGCTGAACATGTTTCAGGAATTATTGCCGAAATTTTATGGCTTCCATTCGTATGATTAACGCCTGGCTTTCATGGTTGATGAATTTTTGCGGCATTAATTTATAAGGCTCTCTCAAAAAAGTGAAATATGTATAGCGAATATTTCATCCTCGGGCAAGTTTGTTGGATTACCAAGGCGCTTGGCAACAAACTCATGACACTCACCTTTAAGTGCCATCTAATTCGAATATATATATATATACATTGCGGTTGTTTCATGATTTAGACTTAGTCTTTATACATGTACTTACAGTATCAACTAGAGTATGCTTCATAATGGCATGCTTTACTAACGGAATTCCACTTATATACTGTATCTTCGACCAAATTTTCGCTTTCTGCATGCATCGCCTCTGGGTTGTTCATAGTTGATATATACTTTACCAATGTATATAATTGAGCATCTTTCAAATAAAAGTTTCTACTGTTTGAATTTTATTAAAGTTGACTGCTGTGATACGGGCGTGTTTGGAAGCCCATAATTAAAATAAGCCTAATTGAAGACTAAGCCATTGAGTAAAAAAATCATTGTAACCTGAGGCAAAACCCAAAGTTTTCAGAATGAGATGCTGCAAGGGTTTGAAGTAACCCTTGCTGTAGGTGTGGTTGAAACCGATTGGAAGCAAAGGTACTTAGAGGTACGGCAGCTTACATCCATGACTTATAACGGACTATTATTATTCTTGGTATGCACGTGACGCAGAAAAGCTCTACTTATGCAACAAGCCTGAGTCCATTCTGGTTATGCAGGAGGGTGTGTTTTAGACCCTTGACAGAAGCCCTAAGGGCTAGTCCAATGAGAGGCACAGACCCAAGATGGATTGAAATACCGCCAATTATGGTTTATAGGGATACCAAACCTAGCAGGCAACCAGAATTTATGGTATATTTTGGAGGGACTTTCTCACCTCTCAAACTCTGCTTTTAGCTCATTTTAGGCGAATAACAATAGCGTTAACCCAATAACGACGACAAAATAACCTACCGTTGTTGTTTATCGATAGAAATTGAATGGAAAACGAGGCACAAAAAACGCTCCAGAACATCAGTTGGTCAATGACAAAACCTTAGTGAGGTTTTCTTTCTAAACGTTTTCCACTAGAAAATAACGGGTCCTCCGTTGTTGTTGTTTTTTTCATCCCGCTGTTGTTTTTCTTGTTTTATTTTGTTCGCTGCAATCGCTTCTACCATCTAATCTATTATCTATCTCGAGTTTCTTTCTTATTCAACGAAAAAGTCTGAGAAAAACAGTCCGAACAAAGAAAGACACCTCTGGTGAGATGAGGGGGCGCCCATAAAGAGTACACCAACAATGCCACAAATAGGCTTCCAATGCGTAAGTGCTGCAAAGAGGGTTTTCCAGAAACCCATTGACCTATTCAATGGAAGTCCATGCAATTAACGGGTTAATTTATAACGCATCTTATATAGTTCGGAATGCAAATACCGGTTTAACCTCAAGTTGTAAACCTAGGAGGTAGGTTTGTGAATGTCCTGCAGTTTTTTGGAAGGACACTTCATTTTTTTTTTACTTTGCAAGAATCCCTTCAAGCACCCTTGAACTTGAACTACATTTCATGTATCGGTTTCAAGAATCGCCAATACGACCTTTCCTCCTACCGCTAATAGAACATGTTCTGAGAAGCGATTTAAGACATCAACTTGATGTCAGTGATGTGCATGCACGATACACCAATCTGCTACATCATATACTGTAAGATAAACATGAAGTTTGACCATTTGAGCAAATTGGGCTAGCGAATAGCGTGTGTGTATATATGATGAGGTCGGCCCATTGCAGAGAAAGAATTTTAAAGTTTAAAAAGCAAGTAATCCTAGGACATTAGTTTGTGTAATAACTAAAGTTGCGAACTGTCGCTATATAGTATTACACATTCCTTGCAGAAAAGTGAAGCTAAGTTGACCAACAATGCTGTCCAAAGGAATCGTCTTAGTTTCTAAGAGGCTTAACCGTCTCTTAACGTGGATTTTTAGAAGTTTGCAGCGAACAGAATAGTTCTCCAAAGAGCATATCATATATGATCTGCGCTTGAATCATCATTGTTCAACTTTCTCGGAATTTTACACAATGTTAAATCATAGCGACTAAAATGTTAATAAATTTCTGATAAATTTAACGAAAATTTACGCTGAATTGCCCACTTTTACATTATACAATTGCAGTACATGTACAGTGTTTCTAAAAGTGCGATATCCTCAAAATTATTTTTTATAAACCATGACTATGGTATTGTTTTGGAAAACAATTATCCATGTTAAAAATGTCCTCATTGTAAGGCATATAAACAAATGCCTTTTTGGGGTCCTCTATGACCTTTAAGAGCGTAAAGAGGTCCTGTGCCAAAATTGTATGATTATCACTTTTTTGATCATAGCCCAGTTAATATATTATATGAACTTTTTTCATGCGGTTGACTAGAAATTTTTTGATAAACAAACAATGAAACTGCACCAAGTTGAGTGTAATACTGACTATTTATCTCAGCCATAAACTTATCGTCGTCCATTAAAATAGGGCAAATTCAAATGGAATGATTTCGAGTGTGCGCATTTCAATCGGAGAAAAGTTGGGGAACTTGACCACAGGTAATAAAATTTAATAATTTAACAGCCCAACCTGTTGTCTTGAAAATAAAGTTTTCAGGGAAAGTGCTGTTGTTCTGCTAATGATTTGTATACATGTCCGTAAGAGGTATTTCGCTACATTTTATAACGATCGTTATCTGGTTATATAGCGCGCCATTCACATGCATTATGCATTACTGATCCAGTTTTCTATTTGAAACCAATTTAAATTCATCGCCAAATTAAACCGTGTTAACCTGTTGCATTCAATAGAAAGTTGACTTCTTAAATAGTAAAGCCTTATATTTTGTCCCTCCTTTTTTATCTTGCATTCACGTATAATGCACAGTTGACCAAAAAAACTAACACAAAATTGAAACGGCTCGGACACTTACGTCTTGATAGCAAATCAAAAAAATTGACCTCTTCAGAAAATAATAACCAAAAAATTCTATATTATCTTATCAACCTTTATCGCTAATATGCCTGCAGTAAAATTTCGAGATGACTTGCGTGCGTACATCCTAATAAATAACTGCCTTTGATTTTCCGCGAAAACTGTTAGATGAAAATAGTTAATCTAAATCATAAATAATTGGACTTCACGATGGAAGAAAGCGTGGGGTAAATAAATAATTTCAAAGTAAAACAAAACTTCAATTAAAGATTCTGTATAATTACCTACTCTTCTACTTTTTACAATGATTAAATATAATAGCCAAGGAGGAAAGGTAGTTCTAATCAATACATTACATGCTGAAATGCAAAAATTGTCAAAACGTAAAGGAGATTTAAAATAATTCGATTTTTTCAAGGCAGACATTTATAAACTAACGTCTATTATATATGGAAAAAAATTAAAGTATAGCCATGGAAAAGCCATGGCCTTTAGCATCCCGATATAATGTATGAAATATCATCAAAAGCATTGGATGAAATCCTATCCCAATTAAGTATACAGTACATGTATATGAATGGGACGGTGCTGCAAATTTTATCGGGGAATTCCCCCCATAACGTATTATTTTTTTCACATTCACTCGAAAATTCATTGGTTTTGGTCTAAAATTTGAAACATCCGAATTCGAAATTCGTCATAAACGAAGAAGTTAACGTTATTCGTCCACACCATAGGACAGGGACTGAGTTCGTATTATCAAAAATTCGTATAAACCCGAGTTCACCTTAATGAGGTTCTACTGTGATTCATACGGGGTTATCAGTGCATAAAAAACATTAACCCAGGTTAATCTCCGCACCAATCATTCTGAAATTCTCGCTGAGCAAAACACATTCCGAACATGATCTTAGCACAATCGCAAAGTGAACAAACTAATCCACTAAAAGTGCACACCAAGCCATTCATTAAAAACTCATTAAGTGAAGTACAAGTAAAACCATTCAGAATTTGTTAAGCACTCATGAAATAATTGTGCAAACTGCCAAGCAGATATATAAATAGCATTAATGGCGTGCAAAAACAAGAAATAAAACTGCCTAATGACTGAACTTAATTGATATAATACAGGGTGTTTCATAAAATAGTACATGTATAGCAAACATCATTTGTATTATAAATGAACTTTTGATATTCTGTAGTGTAACTGGTTCGATACCATGGAGTAGGAGCTAATACTCCGACGAAAGTTTTACGAATCGTACTTTGCACTCGTCAAGGCAAAATCGAAAGCGGTTATCGCTGTTTTAAACGAATTTCGCACAAGTGACTTCACTATACTACCAAACTTTTCTTGGTTCTGCAATATACATGTACATTGCGCAGATCGCAGTCATGCTCAAGATTAATTCAAACGATGCTCGAGTGATTTGCATGACCGCGATAAGCACTTCAGCGATTTGCTAAACTGCTCGTATTTTCCACGGTCTTCGTTGTCGTGATGAAACATTAGCATAGATTAAAACAAAAGGCAATTTGGCGAGTTTAATTACGAAAATTAGCTTTGGGCTCGAAAATATTTTACGAGCAACAAATGGCCAGAATTGCGTCAATTGCAGGAAACTCCTCGCGATTCAAAGGTTCGAAAATTACCAATCATCAATCACGAATAGCTAGGTTGGCCCGAGGTTGGCATACATAAACATCGCTGGTGGTTCTTAAAGGTGCTTGGCCCTCGTACGCCTGCCCAGTAATTTTTAATTTTCGCATTATGACTGGGTTGCCCCACACTTTTAGAAATATTCCCTACTAGCCCACCAACCCCAATTCTTTCTGAACGCTCAGATCACGCAAAAAACTATGTAGTTCGCTGATAGGCATTAATCTGAAAATCGATGAAATGCACATTAGGCCATGCTAAACTTGGTCGATGTTTTGCATCACAAACTTTTTTACATTTATTGCGAAAATCTGCAATTTATTATGTATTAAGCAATTTGCAAACAAATCGCTGCAATTTTTTTTTCTGTATACATACATTACATGTTTGATAACGATTGATAGAAAACATTCTTGCAAGACCGTAGGCGTAACTGAGTAATAGCCTGTTAGTCGATGAAATTTCACGGCTTCCAGATTTTTTAGGATGAAACCTTCTACTTTTTTTTTCTTTCTTTTTTTTTTTTTTTTTTTTTTTGTGGAAATCTTAGTACGAGTTGGGTGGTAGTGCATGATGGGGAGCACACAATTCTGTTTATGCCGCCAATAATTTAAATAAATGAACATTCAGTTGAATATATACAATGTCATTCTGGCTATAAAAGACAATAACAATGAGGGAAAGCCTGAAATCGGGAAGTATCATTTTTTATAAATTATTCAAAAACTTAGTAGTCCCAAATAATCGCATGAATTCGGTATTGCGGTTCATTGAAATTGTCTAACAAATAATCAATAAGATATTAATGGAATGTTGCTATTCTTTGAAACCGCACAGAACCATTCTTGCAGGAACTTCTTCGACAATCGCATCCAATGAAAAAAAATATTTCATTGCCCTATTGGCACACAAGAATGGAAACAAGACCAATAATACATGTCAGAAAAAAATACATGTATTCCTTGCATAATCGTATCGTAGCAACCATCTTCACCACACCCTGATTTCTGGGCTCTATACAGTAGATGAGTGCGGACTCCAACGATTCATTTAGAATTTCAATCAGGCAAACATCGGACATCGCAAAAGTTAGTTCCGTATCAACGCCCTCGGTAGAATCCTGAAAAATCTTTAGGAAGACATCCACACGCGTCTCTGACGTCCAAGGATTTATGATTTCCAGAACCCACCTCGCACCCCACTCCCTCCGCAAAGCATTTCTCGCATGGACAAGCAGCATTTATTTTCTACAGGAGCATTGTGGGTGATGTACAATCGCGCCTTCTTGACCACTCCTTCCATGACAGGGTCCATAATGGCTATGGCAACCATCAAGACTGGCGAGTCCAGCATGATACTCGTATAATTCGTCGGTCATTGTCAACCAGCCAGAAACATTCCATTGTCACAAAGGTTTTAGTATCTTATAAAGTTAGGAGCGAAGAATGAAGAATAATTAAAACATTGCCAGAGTTATATATAGCCGAAGGTGGACAGAAGACAACAATGCAAGATTAAGCAGGTTTAGGAAAACCGAAATGTTTACGAAATAGCTAGCATCGGGGGAATTTTAAGGTGTCCATCACCCGATAGGTGGGGCGTTTTCGTCTATCTGTCACGCACTCACGCACGTACACACTGACCCTTGACATTGACCAAGGACAGAAGCCAGTAAACTAACTGGACACTATGAGAAGATGCAGCTAGGGCATTTACACGTATTCCTATCGAAATACCGTGCTTTTGAGGCATATCCATTTTTCTTGTTTATTGGACGAGACTGACCACTCTGCTCAACGGGTATTCGCCAAATTGCTTTTTTCTCAAATATAAACCATACGGTACTATGGCTATTTTCAACTATAGATTCAAAATTCACATTCACAGACACATCGATCATATCTGTACCCAAAAAAACCTTCAATCCCATGCAGTGCGGACTATTAGACGAACTAAAAGATTATAGGCAACTGTCATAAATCGTGTTCAAGCAAACAATTTTTTCTGAGAAATGGCACTTTTATATCCAAAATACCTGGGCTAAAAGTAAAGTCTCCAAAAAAACGTGGACGATGCCAAACTCAGCTTTCAGAAACGGGATGCCTGAAAATGAATACATCACAATTTATTGATGCTCAGTTTAAATTTAGCACTGGACACGTCTCTTAAAATCTTAAAAAACATAGCAGAAAAAAACCTGAATTCATATTTCCATTGAATTCATTACCAATAACGCAACTAAAACATTTCGAAAATGTTTGCGTTAAAACAAACTATAACATTGTCATAATGATAATGGTTGACACAATGTGAATACGATACTTCAAAAAGGTTGTTTATAAAAATATTTTAAAAAAACCACTGGTAACGACTTTTTGAACTAACTCTGAAAGCGAATCTTCTTCGATGTCAATTGAAATTGTTTGACATCCCAGCGACGATTCAATACATCAAATAAAAATGTAAATGTCTACACTGTATAACACCTAGCTCATTGGAACATCCCAACTTGAATAACTCTTGTTTTTTCGTTTAATTTTTATTTTTTCATCTAAAAATTAATCGAGCTTATCCAAGTACGAACTCTATACAAATCGTTCGTCATTGATGCATTTAAACGAATACGCTCAATTAATGCTATACTCTGCTATATATTCGTTATCAATGAAACATCTCATTTTGAACTCGTGAGCGGGACGGTGGAACAATTTAACCACCAAATGCAAAGAAAGGTAATTTCTAGCATTGAGAAAAATGCAACTCCGTTATGCCAGGTAGACAAGAGCATGACTCGCGTCTCTTGTGCATAAAAAACAAAATTCATTAAAAAGGTTTAGGCGTTGTTAACTTTTTTATGTTGCGAAAAAATATTCCGAAATCAATCATAACCAGTTATGCAGAGGGTAACAGAACTTTCTTCGAAAAAATGCAGAATTACTAGGTTGTCAGCCAGCTCACCAAAAACGAGAGGGTCCACCTCAGTTCGAGAGAAAAAAAAATGCAGCAGCAGCAATCTAAAATGGCCAAAAGTGGTCAGAGAATGCTATAAGTTACAAAAAGGACCAGAAGCAAAATGAACGAGCATAAAAAACGGGTTTCTCCAGCGTTACTCATAAAATTAACCCTTGCAGAAGATATATAAAATGTTTTAATACCGTATTAATTTACCAGTCAAAAACCTTAATGATAACGGGCGGATTCAATCCGCAACCATGGCACTTCGTGATGCTTGAGTGCAAGAACACCTATAGCTATAGAAAAATAAACAAGAAATTGAAAAAAAGCCTCATGACAACAGCATATTTTCAGATCTTCCCTGCAACCCAGGTATTGTGAAACGGGTTGTACGTGAAATTATGCAGTTGTTTAAATCCTTTTTAATTTGTTAAAATAATGGTAAAACCTAAACTCTTACAAGGACAACAGCATGAACTACATACGACCAACATCAAAAATCATGTTCAATGCAAAACAGGGGTCCATACAGAAGTGCATGATAGTTTGCTGATAATACATGTATCATGTATAGCGGGAACATCATTGTAGAGATTTTCCCATAAACATATACAGTAGTTCCACGCATAATCCCAGCGCCATCTATGATGCATTCTGCGCAATAGGTTAAACTGCATCAAAAAACTAAGGTCGCAACTTTTGCAATAGACGCTTTTTGCAAAGTATACATGTACTGTACGTGGGATTACAACTCCTACATGTACAGTATATTGTATATCATAGAATGACAAAAATATCTTCGATACATTTGATTTCCTACATTATCTAAACTTAAGCATTTCGTGTATCTCAAGCCTAAAAAAGCTACATACAGTGTAAACGTATACGTCCATACTGACACTTGAAGAAACATACTGTAGAGGAACTTTTTGTTGCCAATTACTGCCCGTTGTTTACATAAATTGTTTTACATTTTTTTAAATATAAAAGCCTACACACTACATTACATTGTTTAGATTAGTTTATATCTCCAGAAACAACTAGCATTTTAACTGACAGTTCCTCCATCATTCCAAAAGCCCAGCAGTTCCAAGTTATCAGCGTAATCCGGAATGGCGTCAAAATACAGTTTCGAAAATCTGCACAGTAATATTACCTGCTAATATCCGAAGGGATGCTGCAACATGGCAAAATTTAATCGATCGTCAGTGAACTCGCTCTTTGACCCTTCGCGGCATTTTTCACGTCATGCTGGGAAAGCAAGGGACACGGAGGGGAGCTGCAAAACTGTGTTCCTCACGATTATGTCCCAAAAATCGATGGGACGCCGGAGCCACATTTAGCCTTATGAATTTTGCACCTGGGGAACAGTCTGACGGACGATTACGTAATAGAGGGTCAAGGTCGCCGGTTTCTCGCGTGCCACATGCCCGCAAAATGCTTTCAAGGTGACGCGCACTCGCTATAGAGTTTAGGGCGGTGATTTTCTCAGTCCTCGAAACACGTATACAACGTTGAAGGAAAAATCAATTTTAGTACCTGTATCTTAATATAAAATACGTGCATACGCCCTGTGTTTTGATGGATGATTTCATATTAAGCTAAGGCTCGAAATCCAGGTGTTCGAGTAGCACGATTGGGCCCCTGGGCACAAACTCGTCATGGTCGACGAGAAACTCGACTCTTGAAATACAACATGAAACTACGAATTTTCAACAAATTTCAAATTATAGTTCCCTGCCTATATTTTCCAAGTAAGAAGGTGGTGCTCTACGAAAGTTACGTGACAATGCGTTTAAACATCTACTGTACATGCTTTCTTGTTCTTTGAAAGTTGAAACTGATTTATTTTAGCGGTTTACAAGTTACTGCAAGTTGAAATTATAACTGAAATATTATTGCAATCTAATATATAAAGAAGAAATCGCGTCCATCGGCTAACGGCTGGATTTTGGATCGGCTAACGGCTGGATTT